>WBMY01003897.1:763553-820875 GCA_013397315.1 Donacobius atricapilla | reverse complement strand
GTCTAATTCTATCATAAAGTGATTTTTGTAATTACCACCTAGAAGTGGCATGACAAACACCTGACATACAGACAAGATGTCAAGATCTGTATCTTTTTATAAAGCAGGAGGGATGTCAGTGTAGGGGAGACAGTGCACAAGCTCTTTCTAGTACAGAGACCAAAAGCACAATAAAATATATTTCAAGAACATATATAATATAGGAACTAATTCAAGGGGATTGATTTGCTTAGGATACATAGCTGGCTCAGTAGATCCGGAATGACTGAACAGTTTAGGTTGAAACTGAATTCAGATTGAAACCTCGGGAGGTTTCCAGTCCAACCTCCTGCTCAAAGCAGGGCCAGCTCTGAGGTCAGACCAGACTGGTCAGGATTTTGCCCAGTCAGGTCTTGAAAGCCTGCAGGGATGGGGATGGCACAGCCTGTCCAGGCAGTCTGCTCCATTGTCTGGCTGTCCTCACGGTGAAAAGTTTGTTCTCTCTTCTTTAAACTTCCGCCTGTTATTTCTCTCTCTCCCATCCTGCACCACCATGAGGAGTCCAACACTGGTTCTTCATTGACCCCTTGTAGGCAATGAGAGGACTCTTAGGTGTCCCCAAAGCTGTATCTTGTCCAGACTAAGCCAGTCTGGCTATCCCAGCCCCTTCTCATGAATCAAGGGGTCCAGGCTCCACCACTGGGGATGCTGCTGACCTTCCTCCTGTTAATCTATCTTTTCTCTCCTAGGAAGCCCCAGACCAGTCACATTACCATAAATGTGGTATAACAGGTGCTGAGTGAAAGAACATAAACCCTTCCCTTGATCAGGCTGTGTTCCTGCCCATGCAGCCCAGGGTTCTGTTGGCCACATATGTCACCAAGGCGCAGCACTAGCTCATGTACTGCATGCTGCCTGTTGCCTTCCAGAGCTCCCAGGGCCTTTCCTGCAGAGCTGCTCTCTTACCAGTCCAACCCCAGCCTGTATCAGAGTTCAAGGCTCTTCATTCCCAGGTTCAGGACTTGGCAGTTGTCCCCACTGAATTTCATAAGGTTTCTTGTCTGTCCTTTCCATCAGCCTCTCAGTCTGCCCTATGACAACAGTCCTGCCTTTGAGCATGAAGCCAGCATAAATGACATTCACTGCTCTCTCTCCATCCACAGATCCCGTTGTTTCATCATAACAGGCAGTCAGGTTATTTTTGGTAAATCCACACTGGCTGGTTTTGATCACTTTCTTCTCAATGTGCCGAGCCCTGTGCTCCAACAGGACTCGCTCCATGATTTGCCAGGACCTAAAGTGAGGCTGACTGGCCTGTTGCTCCCTGGATCACCCTTTTGCCCTTTTCTGAAGGCCAGCATTTGCCTGTTTCCAAACATCAGGGACCTCCCCCACTTCCACAACCTCTCAAAATGAGACAGCAGCCTAGCAAAGGACACCAGCAAGTCTCCCAGCACCCAATGAGGCAAGTAGTCAGTCCCTGTCAACTTGTATGGTCAGCTTCCCCCAGGCTTCCTCAAGTTCCCTGAGTTGATCCTCACATGTTGCTGGTGCTTCTGCTCCTCCCTGCCCCTGCTTCCAACACGGAGGCAGGGAGACCTTGCTGGTGAAGACTGCCTCAAAGCAGGCATCAGCCTTACCCATTTTGCTGTCATTAACTGATCCCCTCACACACCTCCATTACTGCAGCAGTCCTGCACTTTCATTGTTCAACCTTCTGCTACTGATGTAGCAGCAGAAGCTCTTCTTGTTGCCCTTGTCATGCCCTGCAGGTGTCACTTGAGGTGAGCTTTGGCTTTCCTGCCACCATCTCTACACACCCAATGAAGTCAATACAGAAAGCCAATACCTCCGCTGGGTGATTTACCATCTCTTGCCACTTTGGCTTATGTGTAAGCTTTGACAAATGCTTGGCTGTACACAAACTAGTAGTAACTAAGCATTTAGCTGCCCTGTGCCTCAGTTTCCTTGTTGAAATGCACCCACTAACTCCAGTGCATCAGACAGACTTCGGCAGATCCCTGATCCTACAAATGTCAGGTGTCACCATGCGGAGATGTAGAGTCTTAGCCACCTCGTGCACCCCATAAAAAGCCCAGGTGCTTCATCTCCTGGCTCATATAGAAGGTGAGAGGGCTGCCAGCAGACCACTGCAGTCACATCCTCCTCCGTTCATCACTTGCAGCGATGTTACCAAACTGACCTACTTTCCCCATCCTCCCACGGAAGGCTAATCCTGTTTAGCATTGCTGGAAGGGGATGGGCACGCGGAGAAGTGCTCTGAGTTATACAGATGGCAGTCTTTGCTGATTAATGTTAGTTTAATTTGTTTGCCTTTCTGTTTCCAGCCGTGCGAGGGGAGAGCAGAGCAGCGGTTGAACACGGGGATTCACAGCCTGTTCACTAAAGTCTGAATGGCTTTAGTCATTCAGTTGTAATAATAGCAGTGAGGAAGATAACGAGCATGTAGGTACTGATCTTCATCAGAGATCCAAACACTGCACAAAACTTTACACGTTGCTCACAAGCCAGAGATAAAAGATGCCTCTCACCGTGGCCACACTCCAGCATGGCATTGCTGACGTCAGCCATCTCACTCCTGACTTAAACCGATGTGAATCACACTGCATCTACAGAGGCACTGCAGGCTGCACACCCCAGAATTCAGCTGGCACCAGGGTGGAGGGGGCAAGCTGTTTCACACGTGGCAATAGGTCAAGGTTTCTGACATGTGGAAAATAATACCCCTTTCCACTAAATGGAGGTGCTGTAAAGAATAAAACTAGAATATGCTCTGAGCCTTTATTTCTATTCATCATAATCTCTTAATACTCCGCTCTATTACCTATGAGCATCTTCCTATCATCCCCAGTTCAGAAGAGGTGAGCATTAATTTCTGTCAAATTTCATTATTTTTACTGTCCACATGTGGATTGCTTTTAATGTCTGTTAGCTTTAAGCCTGCTACCGTCTAAAGATTCATTGTACACATATGTATGAAACATGAAACAGCCCCTGAGGTTCATGAAGTTCAGTATTTTCTCAAAAAGTTTCCTTATTTTCTTTTTTGAAGCCTCTAAACATCATCTCTAGTGTAAACAAAATGTACTACCCTACTGAACGCAGGAAGACCTCACTATGCACTGTCAGGCAAAACCTCTAAAGCTGGATACTTTATGATGCTTCTGGATTTTTCCTTTACTCCTAAAAACAGTAATTCCCATAACAATCTCAGCATGACATGACCCATGGTGACTCCAGACTGCCATTCTCCCACTAAAAACCCATATATCTTTCTCAAATAACCAGGTATATCATCAGGAAAGTGAATTTTTACTATCTTAAGTTTTCTAAAGGCTAGTCTGTTCACTTTTTGATAAATCAGTTTTTATTGCTATGGTTGGGAATGTGTCATATTTAATTATGGACTCCAGCATGTTCTTCTAACATTTCATAGGTTTATATCTGCAAAAAAAAGACTAGAGTGGTACAGTTCCATTTGATGTATCTATGAATCTGTTGATTGGTTCTGATTTGTGTTTGTACAAATCCTTCTGCTGTGTGAACACACAATACACGGTGAACACATTGTACCCTTCCTGGTGGGATGTCGGAGTGCTTCATCCATGTTATAGAAACTTGGAACAAGGTGCTTAAAATGGTCAGATGGTCACTTGTTGCTTGTCACTCTGTGACCTTTCCTGCTGCTTCCTGTTTGCTGATCTTTCTCTTTGTCTTCCAGCAGGGCTTGGAAGGGAGATAACTTCACTCATTAGTGTGAGTCATTTCAGAGCTCTGCTTAGCTCAGGGAAAGCAGGTAGAGTTCCCTGCCACAGTGGTTCTCCTCTGGGTGGGCAAGTCGCATCTAACCCACGCTGTGGAACACCCATCGGTGATGCCATTGACCAGCCACAGTGCCCATCAGACCTATTTCATCATCCCTGGGCAGGGGATCTGGCAGTGATGCCAGCATAGCAACCAAGCTACACTGTCCCCTATGCTAGTGGGTGCCTTGAAACTGTGCTGGATCATGCCTAGAGCCTCTACTCTCTTTTGGTGTCTTCCTATGTATTGGATCCTACTCACTAAGCACAGGATGCCATGTGTGGCTGGATCTGGCCTTTGAATCCTGAACCACACCAAGCATACACGTGTGCCTCCTGTATTACACTGACCTCTGCTAACAGCCTTTTCCTCCCTTTCAAAGAGAGGATGGAGAGTAGCTCCCTGTTGAGGCAGAACAGGAGCAATGCTGAGCAGAGATGGGCCCTGGAGGCTGGGCAATGTGTCTGGAAGGCATGGGAGCATGTCTGCCCTGCACCATATTGCTGTGTTCCTTCCTCCTTCACAAAGATAGCAGTTGTTGGGAAGGACCAGCCCAGAGGTCAGAGGGATAGTTCAAGATGTTTCATCCCAGCATCTTGGTTTTCCATACAACCCTTGCCCATGCCCCGTCTTGGAGAGGATTGTTCTCCAAATGCAATATCATCATCTTTAATTAGGATTGATTGTATTGTACCAGCAGCCCAAGTGGTCTGAGGATGAGGTGTGAGGTGTAAGGCTCAGGTGTGTCTGCAGTGGGTGGGAGCAGCCCTCTCCCCAGGGCTGACCATACCTGTACAGAACAAGTGGTGGAATTCTCAGGCAGACCTGTGGGGTTGATGGGGGCAGACATCCCACCTTACCAGAGAGGGAAGAGGAGGAAAAGCCCAGTCTTTTCCTTGAGCTGCCAGGTATATGGGCCAGGGAAGCACAAACACTGTGATTTCTAACTAAGGTCCCCCAGGCACATCCCAGGATCTCTGCAAGAAATTTACATCTCTACATGTAATTCATCTGAATTAAATGAATATGATTAAAAATTCTTGATAAATATCAGGCTGATTTGTAAGAACTATTAGCTGGCCTTGTGGCAACTTAGAGGGACATCAACAACTGATTACCTACATTTGAGTGTCTACAGCATATCCTTATGAGTAGTAGGGCAGGAAGGAGTGAAACCAGCCTCACCAGCCCAGAAAAGTAGTAGCTTAGCTCAATAAAAAACATGTTTCTAGCACAGGATAAGGTGATCAGTGCCAAGATGATTTTTTATAGTGCAAGCTCTGTGTCCAATGGGAATAGACTGTATCAAAATAAACATGTGCAACCTTTCTTCTGGAGAGTCCCTGGAGTGAGCTGGCACTCTGCCTTCATTACTTTTCCCAAGCAACTATTCATTGTATGAATGAATGTGGGGGGGATGTTTGTGCTATAATTCTCCATCTGATAACTAAGCTGGGGTTACATGGTTAACAGTTTTAGCCAGTCTTTTGTTTTCAAAATGCCGTTCTGCTTGTGGATATGCATCTTTCTTGTGTTTGATTACCTCCCTGATGGGAGTATGTGAGCTTTCGCCTTCTTGTTCCAAGTAGTTCCCATCTTTTTGAGTAATAGTCTTCCCTCCTTGATGATAATGATGATACTAATGAAGCTCCAAATGTAACTGTCACTGTTAAATACTTTGCCAGCAGGAGTTATATCTTGTGATGTTCTTACCTATAGGTTTCCAAATTCCCTTCGTTATCATGAAAGTATTCACATTTTGAGAAATACTTGTGCCACTTGCTTTTTTATGTCACTTCTTTGCAGGTGAACTGTGACACAGAGCCTTGGTATTTACTGCCTGCCTCCATCATTGCAATGAGTCAGAGTTTTCTCCTAAACCAAGAGACAGTAGGTTTCCAGTTGGCAGTTTGGGACCTTCACAGCTGAGGGACTGGGAGGATAACATAAAGCAAGCAGGTTGCACTAAATACATACCTAAGCTCCATGCCATGGGTTTCTCTGTCAATGTGTAAGGAGAGGGCTCTGGTGGGTCGCTGGAGAGGGATGGCAACGTATACAGCAATATACTCTGATGTATCTATTTTATTGAGAACAGTTTTAATTTCATATGGTACGTATGTACTAGCAAACCCTATTAGGAATGCTTATGATGCTCTAGAGATGTTGCCATGTGAGCAAACAGGAGCAAAAGTACAATTAGATATTGTCTCATGCTAGCAACAGCACAGCAGGTCCAGAATTTCATGTCAGTCAGTGAGAAACCTTGTTTACTGGAAGCTGGCCATGAATTGCGTTACAGATCTAGCCAAGTTCCTGGCAGAACAGACCAGTTAGATCTGTTGCTCTCTCTCAAGAGTAGAGGCTTCCTGGTAGTGTAATTTCTTGATGGTTTACGGGCTACAGCTGTAGGAAGCCCCTTTCCATTAGATGGTTGTGCGTCTCCAAAAGAGCCAGAGCTGAGCAGCACCAATGCAGTCTCATCCACCTCTAACCTTCCTCACAGCCACTCAGCACACTTGTCCACATATCCCTGGTTTCTACTGGAAATCTCTTATAACCAGAGGAAGACCTTTAAGGATTCACGGACAGAGACTTCAGCTGCTGATACTGCCCCATTTTGATTGTCATACCCTAGATTCAACAAGTGTGCATGCAACAGAACATTTTGTGCTGCGCTCTGCTGTGCTGCGCTCTGCTGTGCTGTGAGGGTGGTGAGACACTGGAACAGGTTGCCCAGGGAGGTTGTGGTCATCCCAGCCCTGGTAGTGTTCTAGGCCAGGTTGCATAAGGCCTTGAGCAACCTGGTCTAGTGAAAGGTGTCCTCCCACCATTGGGACTAGATGATCTTTATCATCCCTTCCTACCCCTAACATCCTATGATTCTATGATTTTGAGCAGAAGTTTAGCAATGAAACAACGCCAAATCCTAAATGCTAATCCTGCCATTTTAATGATGCCTTCTGTATTCTTGAATGGCATAGGTTACAATAAGTGAGCAAATAACAAAAAAAACCCACACTGAATATTGTCACTACATTTTAGCCTGAATTATTTGAAACCACAGTGATTGGAATAACAGTTTCATTATGGGACTAAGCAAATAAATAAATATATATATATATGTTTATAAGCATATAAAATATATATAATACACTGGTTAATAAAATTTTGTTGGGCTTATACATTATCCTAGTCCAAAATATGAATTATGATATGGCTGACTTGCAAGTCGAAAGTCATGGCTGACTGTGGCTGTTTTGCAAGTCAAAACAAATACCTGAAAAAAATATAAAAACTACATGGTATTATTTATTATTTTGTTCTGTATAATAGAATTCAGCAATTTAAATTCACTTGTTTTGACTAAAAAAACTATTCCCATGGGCCTCATATTTCCTGCTGATCCTTCATCAGAAAGTGGAGTGCCAATAGGTAGTAGCTTTACCCTCCAATCAGTGACCAGTGGCTCTAATTCCTTATAACTCATTTGAAAAAAAGTTACGGAGTAGTTTTGTGTTCTTAGCTAACTGTTGAGTAATGACCAGGTAGAATATTGGTGTAAGAGAACTAGTAACAGAATCACTGGTTTTACTATCATTACATTTTCACTTTGGTTTTTTTCATAAAATGTTCTTTAAACAGGCAAATCTATGTGTGACTCATATGTGGAAAATAACATGGGCTTTAAAAAAGCCAAGCAATTAACTTCCTTCCTCCTCCCTTCCAATTTTATTCATGTCTTACATGTTGAGGACTCATTATATGAGAAACATTGATTGCTGAAAAAGAGTGTTATCATTGCCTGTCATTACACCGCTGCTTTGAAAATGAGGCTTTGACAATATCCAGTGGCGTTTTGCTGCTGTTTCAGAAAATATTTGTATGGGATGCATCAGCACATGGACTTTGTCCCCAAAAGGGGTGCCAGATGCCATAAGAGGTGCAGTAGCGCAGGGCTTCCTTCTTGGGCTGAAGTGGTTACAGATCAAGCGTCACTTTCTCATAAGGTCACGGAGCAGAGGAGGGTGTGCAGTGAGCTAGTGACAAGTGTTTCTGAGGCACTCAGCCGTCAGTTGGGCTGCTTTTGTATTTTTCCCTTTGCCTTGCCTACACAAATTTACTTAATGTACCCAGTTTACCCTTTTCTCCTTACAGCTCACATTGCTGGAGCAATTGAACTACAAAGCTGAGGTCACAACATTTTGGTGAAGATTAGTAAAAAGAGTGATGGGGATGGGCCAGTCCCCATGCTTGGTGCCAGCATGGCTGGGCAGGTGGTCTGACTGGGCTGCAAGACAGGTTCTTCAGTATGGCTTAGGCAGTGGGATTTATAAGGGTACTTTGAATTTGAGATGTAATTCAGTAGAGATACTACCATCTCTTTTGGCTTTGGGTCAAGATCCACAAAGGAGAAGATGAAAAGCTTCCCAGTAGGAAGAGCAGCCTGAGAAGTCAAAGGCATCAGTGATGCTGGCTCTTGCACTGAAGATGGTTTTGGTGGGAACATGGGGGCAATGAAAATGCTTTTCAGCTTGAGCAGACCCCAGGCTCATACAGCCTACAAGTTTGCAGAGAGTAACGTCCACACAAAAAAAAAAAATCCCCAAGAAGTGACTGTTTTTGCACTGTGCTGATGCACCACGTAGTGGCTGGGAGCCTTGATCCCTGGCTAGAGACCCTAAGGCTAGCATAATGCTCAGGAATAACATTACCCACAATGGATATTTCCTAAAATCAAGGACTGTGGCATAGAGCACTGCTGAAACATTAATCTGACCTGGATATCATCACTGTGTTATTAACTTGAAATAGAGTGACTGTGAGATTAACCTGCAAATAGAGCTAACAAAATGACAATTCATAATGATTCTTGCATTCCTTCAACAGAAAAAACTGCTTAGACAATCTAATGGATGAAGATGAGAAAGACAGGGCAAAGAGGTGAGTATCTTTTATAACTCTCTGTGATGAGCTTGATACTGTTTGTTGCTGCAGAAGCTATTTTATCCATAATCAATTAATCAAAGAGCAAGAGACTGTATTTTTACAGTCAAACACAACTTGAAAAACTGCCATCTTACAGACTCCTACTCCTGGCCGCACTGTGAGAAGAAAATAATCTAGCAATGTTTCCTGTGGAAAATGTTAAAAAAGCCAAGGCATTGATTGTTTTCTTCACATTACTGCAGAACATCAGAACTGAAGTGCCAACAACATACTTCTGCCACTATAAGACATCATCTGAGCTTCCAGAGTGTACAAAAATACTGGTTTTTTTTCTTTAAATACATTTTGCTAAAGAAAAAGAATGGAAAGAGTGAGGGTTTTTACCTATTAGCAATGGTCATTTATTCATCAGTGCCTTTCTCACAGCAATGAAAACACCCAAGAAGTTACCTCCGGAGCAGAGAAAGACCACAAAAAGTCAGCCTTAAACTGGCACAGACCTATATTCACATACAGTCTGTAGTCCATTGGGTCCCGGTTGGTGGGAATTAATTGTGAACCCTTTGTTGGGAGAGAAAAGGTGTGTTTCAAGGCAGAAGACCTGTGGCAATGAAACTCTTAATAACTATCAGAGCTGACTGGAATCTGCAGAAAAGCAGTTTGGAAGCATTCAAGGTTATCAATGCCTGAGCCCGCAGTTTAATTACTTTAGAGAGAGCCAGAGGTTGCCCACATTTTTCCCCTTGGTTCCCTCTAATGAGAGTATTTCCAGTCCAGGCACAAGCAGTTGATCCAGTTTCATCTCTTTTGATTCCTTCTCTGCTTCTTTCCCTCCCCGCAGCTTTGTCTCACCAATATAGGTCAGCACAGGCTGCAGCCAGGCTCAGCTGTTCCCCGCTTTGCTTCTTTTTGGAGGGTGCAGAAAGGAGCCCACCTTGCAGCGCTGCTTCACCTGCTAAAGGCCTGATCATCTTCAAGACATTTGTGTGCTAATTGTTTAGTAAAAACATTCATTAAATGAATGCATATACAAAAAAATAGGATAACGTGTATCCTTGCTATCGGCAATTGTCGTCACCGTCTGGTATGGTTTTCATGCCGTTTGTTCCCAGGAGGAATTTTTGTCATACCCTGGGGCAGGCCTCTATCAGGGTGCATAGAAAAGTTATAGATGTAAAAAGTAAAAAAAGGAAGCTGCTTCCTCAGATTGTAATTTAAGTTCATTTGGCTTTTTGGAAATAAAGCTAAAGTTGAAATTGAGTTTAAAATCATGAAATGCTTCATGAAGATTGAAAGTTAATGTATTATTCAGATTCATTTAAAAGCTACAGGTTTTCTTCCAGAGAGAGTCTAACTTAGGAGAAGCTATTGGGTGAATATTTTGCTGCTGTGTCATGTAAACTGAGGACTCTCACCTGTCCTGTGCCACAAGGAAAATTTGCTGTAAGGACTGGATCCCTCAGGGCTGAGAAACACCAGAGGGGATTAAAAAGCCCAGGAAATCGTCCTCTCCTTTTCCTTTCTCTGTTAAAAGTAGGTGAGACTGAAAATTTCTGGACCTCAGTTTTTGGAATGGACTCAAGCCAGAAGCTGAGTTTCTCAGGTTAGGTGTGTGGAGAGATACACATACACACCATGTATATCTGCTGCAATTTATTGGGCATGTACAGGGTGTATTACACAGATGTGAAAAAATCCATCCTCTCCTGAGAAGAAGCATTTGCACTCCCACCCCTGTGCCAGGTGTTTAGTATTTGGCTAAGATATATAACTCTTTTCATAAGGAAGAACACTGGTTAAACTGAGCCCTGTTCTGCATCGCCTGACTCCCTAATGCACAGCTTCACTCCGAAGACCTGAGGACTAAAATGTGGGTATGATGGCACCACACTTGGGAGCACTGAAGACCTGTGTGAGGTTTTCTGATCTTGTGAGATCAGAAGTCATAGTTTCATTTTCAGTTCTTTGATGCTAGATGAGGTTTATTTTGGTTATGGAGATTAATTCTAAACAAAAGGTGTACTTCGTGCACTTTTTTCTCTATTTGCTCTTCTTTCAGTTTGCTTTAATAGTATATAATTTTAAAATACTCTTTTTGCAATTCAGTTGAATTCCAAATTCCAACCAAAACCAGCCTGAAGTGTGCCATGAGAAAGTGCTTAATCATGAAGACTACTACCTGCCATTTTCCACTGAAATAAAAAGTAAATTTAAGAATCTGAATAAAGGTATGTGGTACAGTTACTTGCATTGATGCATATATAACACAGTCCACTGGACAGCCAGAAGAAATCTGAAATTTAGTGTAAAGTCACATTTCATTGTAAATTAGCAAAATTTAGCATCTTCAAGTCAGTCAGTATCTGTCTGTTTAAGACAACAAGCAGCATATATGTAAGCAAATAAAAATGGCTGTTAAATTGTTGATTTTGATCATTCTGAATTCAGGCTGTTCTGTATTGCCTTTAGCTGTATTCACTAAAAGTCCTGATTTTACTCATACTGTGTCTCCTCCTTCCCCTTGAATATGCTGTAATCTTTGTGGAGTAGCAAGGGAGGGAGGAGAACTGGGACAAGTAGTATGGAATTAAGACAGAGGTTGTTTGGGCTTACTGTAGTTGTATGCCCTAGCAGTGAAGTAAGCTAGGCTAGGAAATAATCTTCAAAGGGAAATGATGAAAACTATCATGCTTCATGCATTTATAACTGTACTAAACAAAGTATTTTCAACTGTGCAGGGATGGTTTTTATCATTTTTTCCAATCTTTTCTCATTTGTTCCTTTTCAAAACTTCACTGCAATCATCGATTCATATCTTGGTAGAGTTATTTCCACTAGAGGAGTTTTTATATTTCCTTTGTGAATAAAATGTCAAGTGTTAAAAATAGATACTTTATATTTCTGTCTAGGCTTTTTTATTTTTCTTCTTTTTTTTAAAGCAACACATTCCCCATTAACAGTTGGTGGTTTATTTTATTTTCACGGAAATCTGGGCTCTTTAAGCTTAAAATAAACTGAGGATTGAATTATCAGGAAGTAAAATGTTGATATTCTTAACGTTGCCCTGAACTGTAGAGAACTAGGATAAGGCTGGAGCTTTTCACATCTTGTTCTGACAGCCTTTTGCAGTGTAATAAGAGCAAGCTGAAATCAGTCAGGCAGTATCCACCCAATCTCTTGTGTTCAAAGCTGTAAAATAATCAAGCATTGGCTTCTATCCAGTGTATCTCCGAGTGTATTCAGTGCTGAGAGCAAGACAAACAAAAATCACCCCTCTGTCAGTAGTAACATCCAGAAGCCTCTGTAGTGATTTCTCTGCTGAAAATGTTTATTACCATCCTGGTTCTCGCAGGGGATGTAGATGCTGGGCTAAATTCTGCTCTGATTTTCAGCAGTGTGCATCCAGAGCTGCTTTGAGGCACAGCAGAGTTAGCTTGGACTGAGAAACTCAGAGTGAGAACTTGCCTCTTGGCTTTTCTTTCCCATCTACATGTAACCAGATTTTTAGATCTTTGCGTAACTGACAAGGCAAATCTTGTCTGCTTGAGAACAGAAGAAGTTTGCTTTCAGAAGACAAAAAAAACCTACGAGGCTCTACTTATTTCTGTTTCCACATGGATACAGAAGTCCAGGTGATAACCTCCGAGTCAAACAGTTGTCATATTCATGAGAACAGGTCAGAAAATGCATGTGTACAGATCGACATAGAGTTAAAAAAAAACAAAATGCATATCCTGAAAAGATTATCAACAGCCTTAATGACAGTATTATGGTGGTGCCAAAACACTGCAAATGAAATCAGATCCTTTCTTCCTTTGAGCTCTTGAAACACAGCAGCAGAAACAGGCTCTCTCTGACGAATCTCCAAGCTAAACAGACGAGACTAGTGAAGAAAGCTGTAGTGTCTTCGTTTTAAACCTAGAGCCCTGGGGCACTGACACTCATTTTCCCAGCGGCACACAGAGATTAAGGGCAAGCGCTGCTGGCACTTCCAAGACCTCAAGTCTGGCAATGCATCCCAGCTTCAGACCCAATCCATGCTGATGCCCCCTCTCCTACTGGTCCTTGTGACCTTGGAAAGGAGACTGAAAAAAGTGGCATACGAACCAGATGGGAACTGCAGCAACTTCTACTCAGGTATCTGATCTCAATGACTAGAAGACAACATCCTGATTCTTCTCTGCCAGCCTGGAGGTAGGCAGAGCACCGGTGACCAAATTGGGCAGGTCCTTCTAGATCAACCCTGCTCCAGTGCAACAGCTGCAGGACTGGGATCTCTCTCTTCTGTCAAGACTGCACAGATAGGTATAAGCCAGTCTCCACTCTTCTTCTTTACGCACAATTTTACTTTTGTCATAGTAGTCCTCTTTCTTCTCACTCTGAGTGCCTCCCCACAGACTGCATGAATTTTTAAGATCCTAGATATGTCTGGGAGATGGACAGAGCTCCTTCAACTATAAGCTCAATGCTGTCCTGGTAAGCTTGGCCAGAGTGTCCAGAGGCCCCACAGAGGAGTAAGCAGAGCCTCCATCTCCCCACTGGGCACTAAAGGTGGCTCAAAGACAAGAGCAGGAGGTGGGAACTGTTGCCTCCTACTTACTTCTGCAGCTTTGCTGGAGTCCAGTGTCAATCTTCACACGCTGACACATTCAGCAAGCTAATTTTAGGTATGTACATTGCAAAGAGGAGGTACATAATTTTCATTCTTGGTCTGCTCATCCTTTTTTTCTTTTCCCCTGTCTACAGGGCTTCACGTAACAAGTCTGAGAAGAAGAGGCGCGATCAGTTCAATGTTCTCATCAAAGAGCTCAGCTCCATGCTTCCAGGCAACACTCGCAAAATGGACAAAACTACTGTGCTGGAAAAAGTCATCGGCTTTCTGCAGAAACACAATGGTAAGATTTAGTGTAGCTCTTCATGCACTTGCCAGACAGTTACTATAATATCCTGTTTCCTTCAGTGATTATCAGAATGGCTCGAGGGGCCTAAAAGTGCCAACATAAGGTATTTGAGGTTTTTTTCCTATCTCATCTAAAAAGATCATTTGCTGACCCTGTGCTGCCCAAATCCATCTCCTTGTTTGCTCATCAGTTGAAGATGACTCTCAGCCTGCTAGAGAAGGGGCAAATGGCAGCAACTGAGGGAAAGAGGGTGACAGTACCCTGCAGCAGTACCCATGAAGAAGACAGGTGCTTTGAACAAGAGAGATTTGGGAGCAGAGGGAAGATTCCCTTACTCGAAATTAGCAATATTCTGAGCAGAAGAACAAAGCATTTGTCCCAGTTTCTCTGCAGAAAAAATGCAGGGAAGCAATCTGTTCAGCACCCCAGCTCCTCAGTGGACTGTGTAGGACTCAATTTTCCACACTGAGTAGAAAACTCATACCAGAAAGTGCCACCGTTTTTGAAGCTGGAAAATTGCATCCACAGATAGTTGACGTGTTTCACCCAGTTTGCACAAGCAGAAGCTACATCACATGTGCACAGTATCCAGTTGCAGCAGTCAAGTTCAGCATTGGAAAACCAGGTGTTTATTTTTTAAAATGCTTGCACCAGTGACAGTTAAGTCCCTTAGAAATGTACCTTCACAGAGGGCAGAGGAGATTTCTTGTTACTGTTCAACACACACACACACACACACACACACACACACACACTCTTTGGTGAGAAGGCATGAGCTGTTTATTATGAAAATCTGACTCTATTTTATAGTATTTCTACAAAGACCAGGGACTGGGGGAGAAGGTTGACACCTCTCCCCATCCCATTGGTCAAGACAACTGGCCATCAGCTGTCCATATCTCTTAAGACAAAGAATGTAAACTTCCCTTGATTTAATGAAGACATTCCTTCTGTTTATAACACCTGTGTGTGAGAAACAACCTAAACTATGAAAACTGTGAAACAGAAGAGAAGGCTGGAAAACCAGGGCGACAATTTCTGACCCTGTTGATCTACTCTCTTTGGTCTAGTTTCTCAGAGGCAAGAATTTTCACTGTGGCCTTCCTGATGCTTTGACACCCACCAGTAGTGGTCAACTGAAATGCTTCTCCCTTATAAATCAGGGCACTGGTTTAAAATAGGGCTCTCCTGCTCTGCCCTTATGAGGAAGAGGTTTCAGTGGGCGACTGTGGGGAATGCCTCTGGTCCCAGAAAGTAGAAAGGGGTCTTACAAGATGATGCACTACATCACCTGGCTTACCTTGGCTCATCCAGCAGCTCCCTCACGCACTCCCTGGAGAACTCTGGGTGTAACAGGAAAGACCATTAAAACTCTTGTATCATAACTTGCAACAGAATGGAGTCACAAATGTCAGTCTTACTGAGGAAATAATTATAATGGTTCTGTCATTAGAGTGCAGTTTCTCCTTAAATGAATTTTTACCACAGACAAGATAGAATCATATATTTGTTTAGGTCGGAAAAGACATTTAAGATCAGTGAGTCCAACCATTAACTTACGGTTTTGTACAGGAGGGCATGACCAGGACATCTCAAGGTTTAATAGTTATATACACTTTTAAAATATTATAGTCATAACTTACCTTTTTTTTTTTAGCTGCCCAAGGCAAAGGAAGATGTGAATATGCTCAATTATAAAGCTAAGCAAAGAACAATCACCCAAGATTTGAAATAAGTGTATAAGTGTAGCAGAAGGTCCAAAAGGTGCTTTTCCTTGAAAAACAACTAGGTGAAGGAAAGCTAACAGTCACAAATCTTTCCACAGCAAGTAGGTCAAAATGTGATGGGTTTGTGCACTTGCTAAAAAAAGCCAATGTTATCTATTTTTAAACCAGATTAGTAGTCACAGAATATAATACAAAGCATCAGCATTTAAAAGTGTTGATTATCTTCAGTGTACTTTGGATCTGGTTTATTGAGTCATATTTCCCTTCTGTTTGGTAGGCTAAACCAAGATTTTAGTCATAACAGAAGAGGAGATAAATTTTCAGATTTTTTGCTTCATAAACAGCCTCTTTAATTATAGTCCACAGAATCTCCCAAATCTCAAGTAATTCTCCCAACAGTCACCGTTTAATGTACATTGGCTTTTCCAAGCTACAGATCTGCTGAAAGTATCCTATATTCTGGAACTACTTGAAAAAAACTGATGGACTCTTTTTCCTTAGTCTGGTTTTCATACCTGTGTGGATAACCATGGGGGCTGTGGAGAGTTGCCGTGCTGCCAGTGACAGCCCCCAGCAGTGCAGAAAGCAAGTCAAACAAGCTGGTAGGAGCAAACGGCTGCATCTCCACTGATACAGCCTGAACAGAGGCTTTGATCTCTTACTCGGTGACAAAATGCACAGGCACTCGTAGAAAATTACTGTCTTTAGTATCATTTATCCATTTGCATTTCTCTGGCCAGTTTGCCTGTGTGCTCTAAATATGGAGCATTGAGTGTTACATGCGCTGGAAGTGTTAATGAACAGGATTAATTAGCAAGAGGTGCTAAGACAGTCTGTGCTCACCATCCCCTCACTACTAGAGCTAAGTTAGGGAGCGGTCCTAGAGAAGCAGAGCAAGCAGCAAACTAAACCAGCTCAAATTTCTCTAAATTAGAGCTGCCCCCCAGAACCCTTTCTGACTCAGAGCTAATATAAGTGACTGTTTTCCAAAAGCAAACAGTGCAACCAGCTATCCAGTATGGTCCCCAGTTTCAGTGCAAGTTTCTGTGAGTTGTTATCCCGATGTGTCTGCACCCCTCCATGGAAAGCCTTCCAGGGGGAGCCTCTGCAGGCTGCCGTGGGGTCGGGATTGGACAGTAGTGGGGCAGATCTCCTCTTGGGGCCTTATGGGCTGACAGCACAGGGAGCCCTGCCCTCCAGACAGGGTTTGGAATGAGATGCTGGTGCTCCATTCCTTCTCCTGGGCTGCCCTGCACCATGTAGCTGACAGTAGGGAGAGAGTGGTGGCAGTAGCATCGGTGTAAAGTTGCTGCAAATGCTTGTGATTTGCTCTCCTTTTGGAAAACAGAGCAATAGCTCTGCAATTTGGAGTCACAGCCCTTTAGGGCTCTTCTGAAGGAGCTTTCTTGCTGTTCTGTTTGGCACAGAAGCTATAGGCTGAACTCTCTCTAGCATCCTGGTTTTGTAGCTGTAAATTGTAAATGGCAATTGGACACATGCTAATCCTTGCCTTGATTTTAATTTCATGCAAAGTGGTTTTATCTTTTGATCAATACTCTAGTAATGCTGCTTGAGGCCAGTGGCCTTGTGAATACAGGCTGCCACTGAAGTCAGTACAAGTTGACTTGAGTAAAAGATGAGGAAAACATTTCAGGCTTGAAAACTGTAATTTTTGAATATGAAGGTTATTTCTCTCTTTTCATAGCAAGTCATATGCAATATTGCAAGATAGAAGTTAATTTGAATTTTAAAGATGTAAATGGTCTATTTGTCTAGAAGTCTCAGCACAGACGGAGATTTCTGAAATTCAGCAGGACTGGAAACCTTCATTTCTCAGCAATGAAGAATTCACCCAGCTGATGTTGGAGGTAAACATGCGTATATACCTTTCCTGATTTTGTCTAGCACTCATGGAAATGCCCATGCATTTAGAAAAAACTGTCATCTGCAGTTCCAAAAGATGTTTTGGGAACTTCTGTATTTGACCATCAAGCAGAGCTGTCACTGGGATTAAAGTCCCCACTTGTTGCTCTTCCATCTCAGCTTTACTATTGTGCTGTGCTGCCGCAGCCTGCAAAGCTGTGCAGCGACTCCCAAGAAAAGCAGTTCAGGGCAAAGATTCAAATCACAGGTTTTTTACAAACAAAGGTGAGGTAAAGGGCACATGGCCTTTTTTCTCCTGTTCTTGGAAGGCATTATTAGCATCTAATATTTATGCAAGGCTAGCACCTGAAACACAGTGGTGTCGCATCCCTCTAGTGCTAGATGCTGAACAAGCAGGTAAAGCCTGACAGCTCCTCTTGGCTTGATACAGTTGGTACTTCCACTCTGATTTTCAAGGCCCTTATCAAACACTTCTTACTCTAGCATTTTGCAATCATAGTTTTTAAGTTATAGCATAGGTTCTTTTAATGCTAGCTGGGATTTGAAGTAAGGCGGCTTGATGGTGTTTATGTAGGTTCAAAATGAAAAGCAGATGAGTTGCTAGAATGCATTTTTCTCTCTCAGTAATAGCTAGAACTGCCTTTAGCAAGGGTCTTCTCCTGTACTAAACATACGGATGTTGCATAGCTCCGCAGTGTCCTTTGAGAACAAGCTTCTTCTTCTCCTCCCACAAATGATGTGACCATGGCACGTGATCCAGGCTCTGGTGGTGGGCCGGAAAGGATGTTGGGGAACAACTTCACTACCAAGGAGTGGCAATAAAGCCAGAGCACATTGCTGACTCCCAGGGGCTGGCAGTCCTTTGACCATTGCAATTTGTTGTGATGAGAGTCCCCTGGACCAATTTTATGAGACACTTTGCTCCCATTGCTCTGTCAACCGCCCAGTTCCATCTCTATGCACAGGAACTTAACACACATAACTCCTTCAGTCTGCACTGAAATATGTCCCTCAGATAGCAATAAATTGGCTGTTGTTTTGACAGGCTGGGTCTTTGTTGATTCTACTTGTACGTTACACAATATTAGATTAAAACAACCACTTTTGGTTTCCCAGCTTATAAATCACCTTCTTGCTACTGTGATTTTCCATGCCCTTCAAGATAACATTGAGTATTGGGATGTCCTGTTGTGCCAGATGTTTATCATTCTCTGCTATTTTGCCTTTCTACTAGTCTTATTTTATTAGCATTTGGACAAGACTGCTTGAAGTTTTTCCCATCTTGTTATTAAAAGATGGGAAGGGTTTTTTCCAAGCACTAACTCAAAAAACTCAAGGCATAATTGACTGCAGTAATACATCAGCTTTCCTGAAAATGGCCTTTTCTTACCACATTGAAAAGGCTGTCACCAAATTACAGTGAGCATTAGGCTCTGTTTGTCTGCCTAGGACTGATGCAAAAGTGAAACCTCTGAGAGGAAAACACTGCCTTAATGTTGGAATGTCCAGTTGCAAGTAAATAAAAATGGAGTTATGCACACATTAGCTTGATTTTACCACAGAGTTCTGATATGAGTCACTGTGTGTAATTTGCATTGGATATGAAATAAAGACTTGATTTTTTAAAAACTAACAACCTTCACCATAGTAACGTGCACGATCCAACTGCCTTGTAAAACCACTGCTCTCTTCTATGGGTTAACAGCTATCATGCTTTTTTAGAAAACAGCTTGAATGTACTGCACTAAAGAAAAGCATATTCTCTGCACCTAGATTAACAAAATCAAACTAACTATAGCAGCTGGAGGGTTTTCAGAGATGCTAAACACATACTCTTCTGCTGGGGTATAAGTTATTGACTTGCTTTTCAAAAGATTGAAGCACCAGCAGATTCCCATTGACTTAAATAGTTGTGGGTGCTCAGCATTCTCTGGAAAAAGGAACATATGTTTGTGTCTTTATTCAAGGCTTTGTGTTTTCCTTTTTTTTTTTTTTTAACAATTAGCATTTTCCAGTGTTCTCAGAATTCTTTCCCTTATTGAAGCCAGCGGGGGGGAAGGATGTGCTGTGGCTTACAAGATCAACTGCAAGTCTGGCTTGGAGGCAGGCCTGGATTTGCGGCATGGTTTTGTAACACCGTGGCTCTCTGATCAGGCTGTTTGCAGTACACCTGTCTCCTGAGCAGGTATGGCCACTGGAGCATAGTCAAACCCTGCTCTGATCAGTCGTGCTTGCAGTGCCTTTGCTGCTCAAATACTGCTGGCAGTGCTGACTCCCGAACATCAGGGATCTGACAGGAAGAACCCAGACTTGCTCCACCCGAAGGGTGGGAGCCTCACCAGTGGCTCCCTAGTGCCAATGGGAAGGTTTTAATATATTCTCTGAGCAGTTCCTGTTGTGTCTTAATTTTTTGAGATATTCTCCTTTGGGTGATCTAAAGATCACCTAGCTTTAGTTCACTCTGAGGAGAATCCCCTGAAAAATTAAGTTAATCTTGCCTTAGATTTCAAAACCTGCCTAGGTTTAATTTTGAACAAAACTTGGCAGCTCAGACTAAAGAAGAGAATCAATTTCAAGGTGAGTTTGCTCTTGTGCAGAGGGTGGACATAAGGCTGACATTTCCCTTCAGTATTAGGAGTGAAGGAGCTTACCACAAGAGGGGACCAAAGTGAGGAAGAAACTCTGCAGAAGGGTGAATTTCTCTTGGAATGAGTAATCTAATACCATGACCTTTAAAATAAATCACTCAATTAAAACTCAGGCTAAGGATTATTTGATCATTTGCATTGCTTTACTTACATGAAAGCCCAGTAATATACAATGTAACATTAATACAAACTGAGATTTATGGGTTTGCAGAGAAGTACCATTTTGAGATAGGACTGCATCCTTTCATCGTCCTTTGATATTTACACAGAGCTCAAATGTTCATTTTAATAACTTCCAAGAGATCCAGTCTTAGTCATTTTGCATTATTAAAATATGTGATTAATTTAAAAACTGAGACATGAAATGTTCCTGTGAGCCCTTTGTTGCTTCAATAGTAGGTTTTACTAGACTACAAAGAGTCTTGTAAAAGTTAAATCAGACTGTAAAATCAGAGAATTACTGTTCTGCAACTTGAGATAACATTCCTACAACTTGATAACAATATGGTGCCAAAGTCAAACTGTTTTGATCAACACATGATGAGATGTCGTGTTTACACCACTCATTCCTATTAAAGTACTCTTGACTTGTCTGTTTTCCTTAGGCATTAGATGGCTTCATTATAGCAGTAACCACAGGTGGAAGCATTATCTATGTGTCTGACAGCATCACACCTCTACTAGGGCATTTACCGGTGAGTAATTCTAGCATTGGCTTTTCTACTACAAGTTGTAGAATTGGGCACTGCACTTTCAGAAATAGATGTAAAACAGTGCTGGGGGTGGTGTTTTCCTGAAAATGTGGTGAAGGAGTTTGTCCCTGCATTATGCTGGCTGCTGCTGTTGCTCAGCTCTGCATTTTCTCTGTCTGATTCATACCCTTCAGGATTTTGTTGCTATGAGGCACTTCAGCTTGAATGGAAAAAACTCTGCAGGAATAGTCTGTCCAGGGGAGGGACAGGGGGACAAGGTGACCTGGCTGATCTTTTCCATCTCTGATTTCTAAGCTAGCAGAGAATAGCACCAGTGCTGCTGGCAGCCCAGTGAGGAGCTTGTTAAGGGCCTTATTCTGCTCCCAGGGAGGTAAAGGACAAAACTCCCATTGAATCTGAAGTTAGCCAGAGGCTGCTGATGAGCTCTCCCTGCAGCTCCACTGTGCTTTCCCAAGGGGAGCATGCGGTGCTCCCAGGAGGTGCTGGTGGAGCCGATGCTGGGTGCATCCCTACACCAGTCCAACCAATGCTCCGGCACATTCAGCTTCTTTTATCTGTGTGCTGCTCCAGGACACACTCCTGTGTGCATTGGCTTGGGCTGGGGGAGCAGGGGTGACGGTCTGCTCCAAACCCTGCTCCTGTTGCTAAGGCTGCTCTAGGAGAAATGGCACAATAATTACGGATTAATCCTCACGCTCATTTTCAGTATCCTGGTCTCAAATAAATACATGCCCAGGAGAAAAAAAATCAGCTGCCAAATCATTATTGTACTACCCCCTGCCATGTTCTTAAGAAAATTAAAATTCTCTTTCTCTCATTTAGTTTTTCACCAAATATGTGTTATGTTTTCCACCCAGACAAATGTATTTCACAACAGTACCTTGCTGAATTAAGAACAAAAATTATTTTCTTCTGAGACAAAAGAAGCTTGATGAAAGAGCAGCTCCTGGTAAATGCAAAAATATTGCTATGCAACAACAAATTGAACTGAGTCAATCTCAGTTTTCTTTCATCCTCAACAGTTTAGAAGATGAGTACTTGACTGTTTTCTGACACTGGCCTCACTTCAAGGGTGGGGAGAGTTCTGTTCTACACACATGTCCAAACCATTGCTGTGGGATTCTCATACACTTACTGATTTCCATGAAATTTCCTTGTCTTTCATCATTTGGAGGTTTCATTGATATCCCTTCCAAATGCTGATTCTTAGTGGAGATGATAGATCTGCTGTGGGAAAGTATTCCTCTTCAGGAAGACGCATTTCAGATCCTCTGCATAAAATTTGAAGCCCTGACTGAACATGGATATATTCCAGTTTATAATTCCTGAGTTGGACCATCAGAAACTAAATTGGTTTTCTCTCCCAAAGACATGCTTTGTGTGATAATCTTACATGGCATCCAGCCCAAAACAAGGATGAAGATGGACATTACTTTTTATTTGCATAGAAGCAGCACATGGCAGTCCAACTCAGGGACCACCTGTCGGGGCTGGAGGTGGAGCAGACCTTCCTGGAGCTGTTGGAGGGGTAATGCTTAACAACTGCCCCAGCAGCCCACACATGCAGAGGAAGCATCCCAGAGGCCACAATCGAACAAGGAGTGAAGGCTTCTGCCTGCCCCAGGTGGGCAAATCGCTATGGCCATGGGCAGGGGCCCAGCTGAGGGTGCATCTAGGTCCTCATTGGGTATTTTAGTCTTCTCTTGTCCTTGCCATTTGTTTTTTTTAAGTTTTAAAACTGATCAGAGTGCTATCTGGAAAATCTATGTGGTTTATTTTGTTTACCTCAAGGATCTATTTGTAAGCTAAATTCAGTCACTGTTTGAGGGACAAAATACCAGTTCTTTCTCCTCTGTGACAACAGGGAAAAAATACTCTGCAAATCTTCTGCTTTGAGCAATGAAAGGAAAGCAAAACTGGGCAGAATGCAGAGCAGGGCTCTCTGAGGGCTCCTGTTAAGAAAACTGATGTATTTTCTTTCATTAAAATCATGAAAGTCTCCAATGCTGAGAACAAATATATCTGGTTCTCTCTAACACAGCTTCCCTTACTTCCATGGAGCATTTTTAAACACAAACTTCCCCTCTTGTAATTCTAATTTTTTTTTTTTTTAACAAGATCTGCAGACTACTCGTAGGGTCAGTTGAGATGGAGAGGTCTGGCTCCCATGCTAAGGATGACTCTAACTGAAGTGAACTCATTGAAATCTGATTACAACTCATAGCGTTTGCCAGTCAGATGGTACACTATGACTCCAAGAATATGCAGTCTCTTGAGAAGGGTCCTCCCTGTCCCTTCTTGCCTGCTTTTCCAGAGGGTCCCTGGCAGGGTTGAGATTTCTCCTCAGGAGCTTCCCAGTGAAACTCAAGGAGCTGCTCTGTTGTCTGGGATGCTTAAGGCAAATGTCAGGGTGGAAACATTCAGGACATAGCACCTTACAGTTTACAAAAGTTAAGCACACTTAACTTTCGTACACTGTAAGGTATACAAAAGCATGTTACAGGGTAGCAGTGGGAATAAGTGCAGGACACACAGATTGATACAGGGGCCAAATCCCAG
Organism: Donacobius atricapilla; assembly: GCA_013397315.1. NCBI lineage: Eukaryota > Metazoa > Chordata > Aves > Passeriformes > Mimidae > Donacobius > Donacobius atricapilla. The sequence goes on along the minus strand of WBMY01003897.1, from coordinate 797,689 downwards.
CACACAGGTGCATAGCCATCTTTATTTTTTGTGGTGATGGGAAAGAAACCTGTCTCATTTGCAGCCCTCCACCATCCCTTTTCTAGTGACCATATTTGCTTAATTCCTTTGCTTTTTTCTCCCTGTAGCAGGAATTTTTCCTCCTAACCACTACCCTCATCCCCCGGTAAAAGTAATGAAATTATGTGGAGGGAGTTCCATTTTGGAGTGCATCCATTTTACTGAAACTGCAGAAATATGCATTAATTATGCATCCCATTATTGCAGAGCATGATGTACTGTATTTAGAACAGGCCAGCATCCATGTAGGCAAAGGTGTTCTTTGCCTGCCGTAGCTTTCAGGAGTAAATACTCCAAAGCTTAACTTAGCAGCAGAGTAGATTCCAGGCTTAGCAGTATAACTGTGCATTAATATAGTTCATCCAGCAAATCTACCCACAGTCACTGGAGTTTATCTTTTATCTTCTTTGCCTAACTCATTCAGCAATACTCTGCAGCTGTCTCAGCTAGTGGCACAGAATTGCCCACTGCAGAATAATTAGACAGAGCTGCAAACCATTCCCCTCTAACAGATCCATTTTTATCACCGATGGTCAAATTTTGTCAATAGAATCAGGTCAAAAAAGACCTGCCAAATCATCAAGTCCAACCTTTGATCTAACACCACCATGCCCACTAAACCAAAGTGCAATGTTCAGTCATTTTTTTTAACCCTTCCAGGGATGGTGATTCTACCACTTTTCTAGGCAGCCTCTTCCCATGCTTAATCATTCTTTCGTGAAGAAATTTTTCCTGATGTCTAGCCTGAGCCTCCCTGCTGCAGCTTGAGGCCATTTCCCCTTGTCCTGTCACTGGTTTCCTGGGAGAAGAGACCAACCCGCACATCACCACAGTCTCCTTTCAGATAGTTGTTAGTGTGATGAGATCTCCCCTGAGCCTCCTTTTCTCTAGGTTAAACAATTCTGTCTCCCTCAGCTGCTCCTTGTAAGACCTGTGCTCCAGACCCTTCCCCAGCTCCATTGTTCTTCTCTGGAGCTCCAGCACCTCAATGTGACAACTGGACACAGCACTCGAGGTGAGGCCTCACCAGTGCCCAGCACAGGGGACAATCCCTGCCCTGCTCCTGCTGGCCACACTATTGCTGATCCAGGCCAGGTCACCATTGGCCTTCTTGGCCACCTGGGCACACACTGGCTCATGTTCAGCTGCTGTCACCAGCACCCGCAGGCCCTTTTCCACCTGGCAGCTTCTCAGCCACTCTGCCTCAGCCTGTGGCACTGCCTGGGGTTGTTGTGACCCAAATGCAGGATGTGGCACTTTGCCTTGTTGGACCCTCATACAGTTGGTCTCAACTCTTCGATCCAGTCTGTCCAGATCCCTTTGCAGGGCCTATCTGTCTCATCACTCATCTTTTCGCCATGACATGAGAATATCTGTTCTTTGGGTCTGGTGCAGAATTAGCTCTGAACTTGCTTGGCGTTTTCTACACCTCCAGTGAGCCAGTGGAATATTTGCTGCCATCTCTCTGTTTGACTTAGCAATGTATTCTGGATTGACATATTGATTCAAGAGCATTGTTGAAGTCTTGATATGTACAAGATCCAGAAATTCTGTTCTGTGCACTGTTTTACAGCTGTGCCAAACCTGTGCAAGAGGCAAGAGTTGTGAAACACAGTAAGAACTAGAAACATAGGCATTTTTTTTCAAACTCAGAAAAAAAATTGGTACTTCCTATGATCAAAGATGCAAACCAAATATTAAATTGTGGATATGGTACATGATGGCAGCAAAACCTGTAAATAAAATGGCTTGCAAATTGATGAATACCTGGTGCTCAGGGTGAGAGGTTGCTCTGAAGGGATGTGTAGAACAGAAGTGTCTTGCAGCTCCAACTGTAGGTGTAGTCACAGGCCTCTGCAGCTATCACCTGAAACAGAAACAGCAGTGTAGAAGTAATCTGAGGTTTGGAATTCAAGCTTGGTCACAGTATGGAGACAAAAGATTTCAGTTAGAAGAGTGGTGATGGCTCGCATCTAGTCTTCCTGCAGTTACTACAGAGTAGATGGGAGATTAATTAACTGGGTGGTATGATTGTCATTTATAGGAAAAAAATAATTTCAGAGATTGCACCTAAGCCTTGCACAAGACTCACCAGTGCAGTTTCCTGTCAAAGGCTTTTTTTTCATATGCACAAAAAAAAATTTACATGAAACTATGTACTATATTTTGTGAAGTATAGTATGTGTATGTAGATGTGTATATGTAAGTGTTTATACATATATAAAAAACCTTTCTCATATAGTGTATCAGTAGGATTCACATTAATAAGATACAAACTAAAGCCACAACAGTAACTTTCAAGTATTCTTCACAACAGGAATATTCAAGTAATGAGCATATATAATACTTATAACTGAATAGTCTAAAGTGATATATTCTTGTCAAGGTGTTTGTATAAAGCATAGCACTCTGATTTTTAAAGTCTGCTCAATGAGTTTTGCCACTCTAAACAGGAATTCCACACAGAAAAGCTAGCATGAATAGAAAGCAGATGGAAACCAAAGCACAATCTTACATAAATAAATGATGGTTAATAATTTGCCAGTCTCATACAAAGCTTACATGTTTTCAGCATGACTGTACAGTCTGACAGAAGCTGCTCTGATGACACACAAAGCTGTGTCAGTGTGCCAGCTCAGTCTGAGGTAGTCTCAAGTGGGACAGATGTTAAGTCAGTGCCATTGGAGGGTCACTTTATCTCAGGCTTCCTTTTGGATACACTCTGCTAGTATTGGGTTAGTCATGGTGCTGAGCACAGGGAGACCTTCCCCTTGGCTGCCCCTGACAGACTCTGTCTCCTCCACCCTGGGCCAGCCATGGCCTTTTGCACAAATCCATCTCCTCTTTCCATTCCCAAATCTCAGTTCCTAGACTTTGGATGGATTTCAGGTTCAAGACAGCTGATCATGGGGCTGGAGGCACATGGACATTCAGCTCATGGCTGGCCAGAGGGAGAGCTTGTGTTGGTGGCATTGTGAAGTCCCCCTCCCTGGAGACTAACTGCTGTAAAGTCATGTTGTCCAGACTCGGAAGTCCCCTTCTCCCTGCTCCCACCTGCCAGGATGCAGGAAGTGGGGAACAAGGCCTGCCACCCCAAGGGCATTTCCTAGGATCTGAGGGGATCCCCTGGAAAGGGGCGGGATCTGGGACTGACCTGGCTGGCTCAGGATGACTCTCAGCCTCACTGCTCCTGCAAGTCAGGCTCTGTCAGGGAGAGGACAAATTCCAGTGATCCACAACAGGCCTGTGCATGGAGCTTAGTAGCAGTATGGCGAGCCAGACACCCTTTTCCAGCCCTCTCCCAGGTCTTGTTCATTTAATTGCATAGACATACCTCTTGTATCTGATAGTCTCTGAGGAATGTTCAATGTTGCTGAGTGCTGTGACTTAGTCTGACAACCAGTCCACAGAGAAGTGGCCACTCTGTTTGTCCAACAGGTTCCCTCTGTTTTAGAGTGCCTGGAAATCTGTGAGGAAACTCCTGTCAAATGCCACAGGCTTTGTATCCACCTTGTTGCACATCTCTGCAAGTGTTGCTTGTTGTGATAGTGCTTTTTGTCTCAAAAGTTATTTCTCTTTACAGTGTGATGTCTTGGATCAGAATTTGTTAAACTTCCTCCCAGAACAAGAACACTCAGAAATTTATAAGATGTTATCTTCTTGTATGCTTATGACAGATTCTGCCTCATCAGATTACCTAAAAAGTAAGTTTCATTTTATCTTCTCTAGTAAATGAAAAAGCATGGGCAGGATAAAAAAATTTTCTCCCACAAAGAGTTTTTTATGTGAATTGCAATAAAAAAATTAGGTTCGTAGCCTTTCAGAAAGATCTTGCTACCTTGAGTGACCCTTTGGTTCTATTTTTAAATGAAACTCTGCCTTTATTTTACTAGGCTAAGACTACTTTCAGTTATGTTAATTATTAAATATCATATCATTTGAGACAGCTAAGGAAAATAGGTTAGCCGATGGAAATTGAGAGTTCGCCTGAGACAAATCACATCTTAATTGATATTTCAGCCTGTTCAAGTAAGATGTAGTTCAGAGATAAGCTAATGTGGTGTACCTTTGGTTTGCCTTACAGTTGAAAAATACCTTTAAAACCATTGTAGTTCTTTTTCCAATTGAATTTTATTTTTCTTAGAAATGTTTTACTTCCTCAGCCTTACTCTAGGAGGTGAGATGTGGAAAAACCAGTAAACACACGATAATGCAAGATATACAGCTGCTCAATTTACTATATCCTACAAAACCTGCAGCTGATAGCTAATACACCAACATTAATTTAATAGCTATTTTGAAGTAATTAAGCATAGTTTTCCAACACAAGATGTAAAACAGCTGTGAATTGTGAGAAGCCTAAAGAGAAAAAAGCAGTAAGTGAAAGACTGGTTCTCTCTGTAGCTGCACGGAGGCTGTGGCTGTGCAACTCCTGTGATGAGGTGGTGTCAGAGAAGGGCGAGGTAATCTTCAAGGCTGTTCCTGAGCTGCAAGCACGCCTGTGCACAGCGCTGAGCAACCTGCATCCCTGCAAGGAGCTTCCTTGCAGAGGTCCTGGTCCTGCAATGTATAGCGCGTTGGTGTTTAGGACTCCTGAGTGGTAACAAGCTGCACTTGTGCTGCCAGTTGCAAGATTGGGGTTGTAAGACACCATTGGTTGTGTTTAGCTCAAATAGTATATTTATTTCTTCTTCTTCTTCTTTTAACAATCCAGCTGACAATGAACTAGAGTTTTATTGTCATCTTCTGAGAGGAAGTTTGAACCCAAAGGAATTTCCAACATATGAATACATAAAATTTGTAGGAAATTTTCGGTCTTACAGCAATGGTAAGCTTTAATTGTTGTATAAATGTTACTTTAGCTGTGTAAAATAAAATATAAGTATTGCTCCATTGAACAAGACAGGCTTTTAACTGACAGAACTATTTTTAACATTATGGGATAAATTTTGCTTCACATGGATCTCATGGCTGAGTTGCAATAGCTGGATGAATACATGTGGTGAGTGAAATTGTGTTAGTTGCTTTTGTTACTGCCCTATACTTGCACTGATCCTGGACTCTAGGTAAGTTTGCAAATAATGACAGGTTTAGAGGAGGGTTTGTTTGTGCTCACTAATACTGTGTGCTAAGACCCCACCTATTAGCAAAATGATAATCTTGCTACCTTATCAGCTGGTTTACATTAAACACAAATTCTGTGCCAGAACTGATAACCTGCCAAATCTGTCTTCTCACCCTTCTTTGCAAAATCTTGGGGAAAAGCAGCAGTGCCACGTGGCATCAGAACGTCTGAGGACACTGCCACCCACCTCCCTCTCCAGCTGCCATTTTGCATTCCTCTCCAGCACTGCAGAACCCAATACTCTCCAAAAAAGAAAGGGAAAAAATGCAGTCAGCATAGTCACTAATGCATCACAGTCCGTCCAGGGAAACCATCTTTCAAGGGATGAAGAGCAGATTTCCACCTCACCCGTTCACTAACAAACAGATTGCTGCATGACCATTAGTGTCAGAAATGAAATACTCTTTTATTACTTTCTTTCTCCTGCCTGTCCAAGTTTGCTTTAGTTACTTGCCTGACTGAACTCCAGAGTGGCATTTCCAAAGTTGCTGGTATTGTTCCAAATAGGTCATCCTCTGCAAAAAAATTCCCCACCGTGCTTTCCAAAAACTGCACGCCACGCTGTGAAAAAAAACGTCCCTGTCCCCATTTAACTTTCTGCTTTTGCTCCACATGACTAGAATAGAAACCTACATGCAGGATAGAGATATGTATTTCTTGTTTGGTGCCATCTGATTTGAGGCTTTATTTGTATAAAAAAATGTAGCTGCCTGTATGCTTTCTAGTTTGAATGAAGTGAAATGCGCCTGCCTGACAGACGCGCACATCAAGCTGTTCTGTTTTCTAGAGCAGAAACCGGATTTCAGGTGCTGACTCATAAGGATACATTTCTACCCGGGGAATTTCTGATCCATTTTCTTCAAGGATTTTTATCCCTTTATTTTGGCGTGACATTAATATTGCCCCTTACCCGTTAGGATTTCACATCCCAGCAATTTTATCAGTGGCTGTTTCTCAGAAGAATGATAAAACTTACATTACAGATATCTTCCTTAGCTTAATGCATAGAAACTAAATGTGAACATATTGATTTCAGAAGACGCCAAATCATTTTCCAAAGACCCCATCTTAATAGCTTTCAAACAAGTCATGTGCTTTCTTCTTCACATTTTTTTTCCTCCTTTGTGCCACTTTTTTCCGTATCTTCCACTTTATTTTGTCTCTGCCATTTTCTTCCCACCTCTGCTGCAATCTGACCCTCCGGTTGACAGGGAGGGGCAGCCTTAGCCTGGCTCTGTGAGATGGCGCCTCCTGGCCCCCTTGCCATCTGACTTAATTTTTGCCAGTTCAGTGCAGGGCCTGATGGAAATGTCTCACCAGCGCATGTCCAGCACTCCTCCCCTTTGGCTGGGAGTCACCCCCGTGGCTGCCTCCCAGCAAAGGTGGAAGCAAGTGCACTGGACTCACATGTAGCAGCAGCAAACTGTTTGCTTGTGAGCTGATACCCTTGGCTCACAGGGTGAGCATATGGAGGAGGGTGCAGACCTCTAAAGAGGCTGTCCTTGAATCCACTGGGCTCCTTACACCAGCCAGCTGCACCCTGAGCAACGCGGAGGAGAATCAGCTCAAGTGAGCGCCGTATGAATGCTCCACCCTTTGAGGAAGCCACCCAAGGGCTGGGGGCAAGCACCTGTGCTTTGGCTCAGGGACTTGTGACACTAACAACTTCGAGCATCTGGTGGGTGCAGCGGTGGGCTGGGTTCCTGCCTCTGCTTGGCCCACAGTTATCAGGCACCATCCCCCAGCCTATGGTCCTCAGGGCTGTCACCCGTTGGACCTGCTGGTAATTGGTCCTTTTTTCCTCCTGTTAAATAAATACCCATTCTCCACTCATCCGTTCTCCAGGTGTGTGGCCTATTGGGCAAGAAAGAAAATGGTGGGAAGGGTTGGTGGGAGAGACACATACCACTCAGGGCAGCACTTGTCTTATATGCATAGGATCAGCTGGCTCCAAAGCCTGCTTTTTGGAGGTGTTTGTGAAGGAAGAGTTCTAAGCTAAAGATAAGAAAAGAGATAGCTGGGGGAGAAAGACAGAAATTGCAAATTAGGCTTAATTAGCAGGAGACATTCCTTATGAATGTATTGAAGAATGTTTTTCCCTGTAGCTTTTCACAGCAGTGGAAGTGTGAGCATGTTTTTACACATGGGAGACTGATACAGGATGTTCTTTAAATACAAATCCTGCCATTCCTTTTTAGCCACCCAATGCCAACTCCTACCTTTGTTTCTAATGGTTTGCTGAGCATACTCTGAGCCCACTCTGCCTGCCTGTTCCTGCCACAGGGATGCCAATGCCTCTATGGCCAGGGAAGTTCTTTTATCCCTGGGCAGGTTATATCCTATCAGGATACTTAGCTATTCTGTTGTCATTAATGTAGAGCCATAGCAGCAACAGCCTGAGTATATCTGTCTCCATTCCTTCTCATTTAACCTTTGCTGAGGTTTTTAAAAACTAGTAGGACCTTCTTCACCCTCTTTAACGAAAATATCACTATCTTTATTCTACTTCCACATAACCTTTTATGTAACCTCCTTTGACTATCATCTCATTGGACTTAGTTTATTATTGTTTATTGCTCATATAGTGTTGGTGCTTGGGGCCAGGAGGTCATGCGTGTGAGTTCCCAGTTGTCTTGCCCCCTCCCTCCTCCTTCATACCTTCTCCGTAAATCGCATTGTGACTTATGGCTGAGAACATCATATAGGGATGGGTTTGAATGGATTAATTTGAAGGATTGTGGCTTAGAAAGCCAGTTAGGGGCTTAGCTGCCCTCCATAACTTTAATGGGAGCTCTGGGGCTTTAAAGGCTGTTGCACTGAGATGCCAAAGATAATTTTTTTCATGATGAAGTAGAAGAAATACCTGGTATCTGCCAAGATGACTTGTCACCAGAATTGCTGTCAGGGAGCCAGATCGTACACAATCTACATCAAACCCATGCTACTCCCACAGAGGAGCAGTCACCGACATCTTTGTTGGTCCCAGAAGAAGCAGGGACATGCGTGTACAGGGCCGAGAAATCGCCCAGGAAAGCTCTCACAGTTCACAGCAGGTATTCAGCCTTTCAGGAGATCACTGTCCCAGGAGCTCCTGGGGTCAGCCATAGCTGCAGGCTAGAGGAGCTGCCCACTCCAATGACAGGATTAGCAAGAGCGTGTGCACTTGGACTGGTCCTGAGGAATCTGTACTCTGCAAGCCCTACTGCAGAACATTTCTGCAGCTGTATCTGCACCAGGGATGTGACATGAGCGGCCTGCACATGAGTGAATCCCCATTGCATTGGCTGTGCCCAAGCGAGAGCAGCTGACCAGCGAAACAGCAGTGCAAGCTGTGCAGAGCGCCTGCATGAGTCACTGGCTGTGCTAAATCAAATACAAGAGATTTGATTTTCCATTTGGGAGGATTATATAATCATCATTAATTAAGCTTCAATGAGAAAAGCAGGACTGTAACCTGATGTGAAGATTCAGTAGTCCCGTGAGAGGAAGGGAGGTGGCCCATGGGCCACTCAGATGAGGAAAGTGGAGTTCCTTTTTGCTTCTGTGAGATATGCCTATTTGCTGTTAGATCATCAGGGTTGTTTTTGTTTTATTTGCAAATAGGAACTCTGTCCAATATTTTTATATATTTCAGGTTCTGGGTCTGTAGCCCAAATTTTAACAAGAGACATGAATGTCTGCAAACATCTGAGGAAGCCAAGTGCATCACTGTACCTACTGACCAGTAGTAGCTGATAAGAGAGAGTCATATCAGCATCACCAATGAGTAAAACAGTGGCTCACATCCTGTCTTGCCTGAGGGCTGAGGGGGAAGGCAAGTAATAAAGGTAACCCTCCCCAAAAGTCCAAGGAAGTGTTCAGCTTCCAGTATAAAATGTCAAACTGAGTGAGAAAAAATTATTTTACAAAGCCGCTTAATAGCTCACTCTGATAAGAAATGGTAAGATGGGCTGGATTTATCCCTCCTGTGAAAATTGTTTTGTACGTTTTTAAACAGACAAAGATCTCTCATAATTATATATCCAAATACTGGCTCTGCTATCCTCTTTCTGAAGTGACACACTTGCTTAAAAACTCCTGAAAGGGACAAAACCAGAGTCCTCCCTTTCAAAGAGTTAACCAGTATTAAAAAGGACCACCAGCATCTTTTAAGTGATAGATCTGTCCTTTCATCCAAAATGCCTGAAGCTTTTCGCTTGAAGAAGAAGATAAGCATTATGAGAAAAGAGTTCCTAATCAAGTAATATAATATTATAGTGGAATTTAAAATTGTGCATTTTTGTTCCCGATTACATGGAAACTCAGGAAGTATCTGGTTACTGAATGTTAATGATAGCAGATACTCTACTGTTAGATGATACATCTCTCAGATATAATAACATCAAGAAAATTACTATGCTGAGGAAAAAAAAAACCTTTCAGATAAATTAATTGCATCTGAATTCATTTTTAAAAGAAACAAACAGTTAATACAGAAGATATATTGATCTTGAGCCTCTTAAGTATATGCTGAAACATCTGAAACAAGAATATCTTAATCCAAAATGTATGTTTTGATCAGAACCAACAGCTGCATATTATTATTTGCTATTAACAATATCATAGAAGGTGCAGCTAACAATATGCAGCACTCATGCTAGGCTTTCTATGCAAAGAAAAGATACCATTCCTGTCCTAAAGAATCTGCTTAGGATTCATATCAACACAGGATGGCCAGGGGAGAAACAGGAGGAGGAAAGAGAGTAGACAGTTGATGTATGGACACTGTCACTGTTACTCATCTACATAGCTACTGAGAGCAGTCTGGCGTACCACCAGCACTTTAGATTTCTTCATTATATCTATTAATTGACAAATATTCTGTTTATCTGAGGCCTGAATTAATTTATATTAAACAATTTTGCTTTTATTCTGGTCTATTTGGCTTGTATTTTTTGAAATCACTGTTCAGTTTGTTTGACAATCACTAAGACTGGTTCTTTAAACATTAACATCTCCTGACAAAGTAGGAAGGAGGGATTTCTTCTTTCAAGTGGCATAAGCAGGAGGTTTGCTATCTTAGGAAGATTATGTTTCACACGTTCCAAGTTGAAGTAAGATGACCAAACAACTGACTGCTGTACTATTATTAACTGAATAAAGTGGCATCTGAGGTTTTTTAAACATGTCTTCATTCATTTCACGTGGCATGATTTCTCTCCCTAAGGATAAAAATCCTTTTGTCCGTGATAGTGAAGGGCTTGGTTCCTTGTGTATGTTATTTATTTGTAACATTCTGTCCCTAGTGTCCTGGTCTTAAAAAAAAAAATCAAACAAAGATCTCTATATAGGTAAATCAGTTTCCTTGTATCTTATGTTTGTAGGTATTTAATACTTCTACAAAAGAATTTTATACTTGTACAAAAGACTGTTGTGGTACTCTAGCAGCAGGTGTGGAATGTAACCACAAAAGCTATTAAAATTCATGCTAAGGAGCATCAGCTAGCTGATATATGAGACAACTGTTTCACCTTTCTGATTATGTATTTAGCTTTGTCACATGACCTTCTGATTCCTTACTCAGGGTATTTTATCTTGATCATTTAATTGTAAAACACACAGGCCTTCATTTAGCCAAGCCCACCTGTTTATGGCCAGCCTAACATTTTCATTAGACAACTTGTGACAAAAGCACTCCAAGCCTTATATTTGACTAATATATGTTAATATCACCATAGCCTCAGACTTGATCCTATATTTTCTGTTCCACTATTTTTCTGTGGCGCCCTCAGAAAATTTGCTGCTGAACTTTGCTACCTCAAGATGTGTTTCTTTTAAAGAGACTTGGAGAGTCATAAAGTATGATTTTTCAGAAAGCTTTTTAAAAGGTTATACCAGGATTGTATTTTTTAAAAAATTTTCCAATGATCTTTTTTTTAACTACACTTCAAAATTGATCAACCAAAAAAGGTTGAAATTCACTGACCAGTTGCAAAAGCAGAGCAGATAGAGCTGTGGGAAGAAAAGATACCAACAACCTAAGTCAGGCAGCAAAATAATTCAGAAGCAAATGTGAGTGGGTTTTTTTCTTTCAGTTATTGTAGTGGTCATTTTCAGATGGAGATGTACTTGACAATGTAGTGGCTACCTGCGTGCATCATCGAGGCTTTTAATGCTCTGGACTTTGTCAAAGGCAGCTGAGTGTGAGATGGCACAGTAGCTGTTCAAAGACAGGATAACATCCAGCCAGGCCAGGTCTGTCTCATCTCTTTGGGCTTATTCATTCACTGCCGCTTAAGTTCATCATCTCCAAATGTTGTGAGGAAATCTCAAATTACTGGCTAGCTGTCCTACACAATAAGTATTACCCTCTTACTACTGCATTTACCTGTTAGAAATATAATCCTGTTTTGTAAATGCCACATTCAGGGATCTATTCTGCTGTCTTCTGGGAATATGTCTGAGGCTCGTGGCTGTTTACATCCAACTGACATAAAAAAGTCATCTGGACTCTTTGGTGTGACTCAGTCTCTGCTTCCTTCTACAACTGGTGTAATTTGCAAGCCCATGGTTCACTAACTAGGTTAACTTATCATACCTGTGTTTTGGAGGCTAAATGTGCTTATCTTATTTTCATATCTTAGAGCCCAGACTGCAAGAGTTTGCTTCTGAACTTGGCTGTTACAGAGAGAAACAGCCTTACCGACTTCAAACATCACAACATACTACATAGCAAGCTTGGAAGTAACTTTTCACAGTGCCCATTATGCAAGTTTATAACATTCCCATTAATTTTTAAACAGGACCAACTACAGAAATCAACAGACTTGCACTAATTAATAATATTAGAGATGGACTAATAACTCTTTACTTAGGCTGCTTGTGTGTCCTGTAGAGCCTAACTTTTCTTTTTTTTTTTCAACTTTCTGTGTTAATAATCACGTAGAAGCCCATATATATATACACATAACCCCAGGATCAGAATGGGAGCACATTCCTAGGGCGTCCTGAGAGCACGTGTGCTCTGCTGTTGAAAGGAGGGGAATTTTGCCCATACTTTTTATCTCTATATCCAGTCAGCTGTGCCCTCCAGTCTCAACTATGAGAGAGGACTTGATCTCTGTAGATGCTCATGTCTGTGCTATCTTCTCACATAAAGAACTTTTCCTTTTTGGTGTAATATGTATTGTACATGCAGTGGCCTAAACCAGTTAATCACAAGTGTGAATTCCATTCAGCATACTTTCTTTTCTGTCTCATACCCAGTTATCCTTGTTACCAGTAATGCATCAATATTCTAAGGCATTTACTAGGTTGAATTGGGTTCCAGAAGCACATGTGATCACTTGAGACCTCTTCCATCTCTGCAATTTGTGGTAGTGAATGAAATCCCAGTGCAGAAGCACCCCAGGATAAAAAAAGGCTAGTTATCTTCTCCCCAGATAGATAAACTCTTCAATTTCACAGTAATGCTTTGCCCTGTGCAGAAGAACCAAACTGTCAGAAACTTCATGAAGATGAATATAGGAGCCTAATAGTAAGGAAAAGAGAGTTTCATATTAGTATTAATCCCTATTAGCATTAAATTAGCTCATACTGGTGAACTCTGGCTGCTAGATAGGACCTTCTCTGCCTCCATGGGAGAGAGTCAGGTAGGCACAGCAAGAATCCAGCCCAGTTCCCACTGCAGCCTGGCACACTGTTTTCTTTCATAGCTGTGGCAGTGGGATTACCATCTCTAAACAGCTTGAACTTGGAGGAATAATTCGCATTATGTCATTCTAGCATGGGACTGTGGGCTAGTTTACAGCAACGCATCCTTTTGGCAATGCATCTCTGTGGCAGGAGGTGTTAGTGGGCTGTCAAAGCTGGAGCCATGCAATCATGAAAGACACAGGTAAAAAGCATATACAAAACGTGTAGCCATGTCACATACAATTTTTTCCTCTGCCCAGTGTTGGAGGAGACAGCAGGCCATCTGCAGACTCGCCAGATGTGCCCATCTCTGAAAGCCAATGTCATACATGGGGTCCCTTTTTCCTCTTCTTTAAAACAACGAGAACTTAAGCATACTGGGGACAGTTCTTTCAATGCAGAAGGGGAAGGCATTCTTCAGCAGCCAAGAATCACAAGCATCCTCTTGCTAGTTTGATGAAGTCTCACTGGCTGTGGGCCCCGGTGTTTTGCCACTGATGATTTGACGAACTCTCTTCAACTACCTCCTTTGCCAACACTTTTTTTCACTGCATCATGGAAGTTACAGTGCTAGGCATGCTGCAGCTTTTTTTTTGTCTTGTGAATGGTGAAAAAGAGCAATTGGATGCGTGGGGTTTCTTTCCAGAAAACTGGTTTATGCTCTGTAATAAGGTTTGGCCTTATTTTTATCAGGATTAACCTGTAAAATTCATACTTGAAGTTAAGCTCTGATGCCTTTCTGCCTAACACGACTGACCTGGATTTAAATATATGCATATCAGGTTTTAAAGCTTTTAGAGCACTTCTCTGAATAAAAATAGTATTAGTGCACTTGGAGTGTGCAAAATATTCAGGGAGAGCAAATCTTATATGGGGCGTGACTCCAGGTCCCATTTTTTTCTCTAACTAGTGCCTAACTCCACTTGCAATGGCTTTGATGAGGCTGTCCCAAGGGCTTACAGAGCATCCCCGGGAAAGCAAATCTGCTTTGTTGCGACTGTTCGTTTGGCAACGCCTCAGTTTTTAAAGGTAAGTGCTCACCCTGGGTCCTGTGTACTTCAGAACTTCTTGAAACACTTTCAGATGGGGTGACACAGAAAGTTCTTAGTTTTGCTAATTGAATGGATTACAGATATCACATTTCATGCATAAAAATCCAGTGAAGAGGATTATCAGTGCAAGCCAGGATCTGTGGAAGCAGTGTCACTTCTGTCCCCGTTGCACAGGATAGAGCCTTGCAATAGGAATTGCAAAGTCACTTTGAAATTTGGTTCCTCATTGATGCTTTCTATTTCTGCATGGGACAATGTACAAAGGTCTCAAGGGTCTCTTCCTGCCTAGTTAATTCTGTGATTCTGTGATTTTGTGATACAGATGACCTCCAACACTTTCATTTGTGCTCCTCAGCATCTTTGGTAGACTACTGCTTGTTTCCCTTCTCAAGAATCCTGGAAGTAAGATAGCTGCTTGTGGTTATAAGGATAGACAAACCAAGCTTGTGCCTAACACTGTTGTTCCCTAATTAACAAATGTGAATTACTGCATCGAGTGTCCTGTGCCCAGAGTTTAGGAGGGTTTTTATGTATTTAAGATGCGACCAGTATGAAATCACTGCTCCCTTGGCCTGGTTCCATTACTGCTCTGCAACTTGCAGGGCATTCTAGACTGATTCCTCACCCTGCAGGCAAGTCGAGTCCCTTCTGGCTAAGTGAGGACACTTCCTATGAATCTTAACCACAATGATCATATTAGAAGAAAGGCTGGAGTTACAGGTACTCTGAGAACCTTGTCTCTTGTCTTTGGATAGCTAGCATCTCAGAATAACAGGGAAACAAAGAGGGCTATTTTTGGCAATGAGCTGCCCAGTGCTAGGGAGGAAGCAGCTGCTGAACAGCCCAGAAAAGGTTTTAACTGCCACAAAGTCCTGAACACACATCTCTTCAGTTCACCTGGGTGACTCACCTAACTCCCACTCTTGACTTCCTACTGTAAAATGAATGTAAAATGTTTATCTGACCAGCTAAGGAAGACAGAATCAGCAGTTTGCACCTTGAATTTTAGTGTATATTCTTGGCATCAGCGTGGATTTTGGCCTAAACTGGATAGAGGAGGAGAGAGGAATTTAAGGTGTTTATGAAGTCTTTTGCCTCTGCACAGCTAAAGACTTCAAACAACTTTGTCAGCATTGACATGTATCAAAGAATTGCTTGATGGCGGCACACCTCAGCTTGTTCTCTGGTCCCAACAGGGTTTACATCGATGGTCTCCTCTGCCTGAGGAACAGCAGAGAGAGAAGCAGTAATGGAAATGAAGAGAAGGTGTCACTGAGCCCACAGCATGAGGGGATGTGGCATCAGGGAGCAGGGGAATAGCTGCACTGGGGGCCAGTGAGGATGGAGACCCTCCTGCAGGAGAGACATGAAGGACACAGGAACCCTGGATGCCACAAATCCAGAATACTGATGCTAGGAAGTCCCAGGCCAGGAACCTCCAGGCTGACTCTGGCCAGCTCATGGAGCTGCAGTTGCCCCTGCAAAACACCCAGTGGGAGAGGAGAGGTTGGCAGAGGAGAGCTCGGAGTGGACGGTGAGGTGGCCATGGGGCATGCAGCCAGCCCCGGCCCATGCATGGATGTGCACTGTGCTGCACATCCAGGATGTTCACTGTGCTGCCGTCTTTCTCTCCACTTCCCACCTCTACCCAGCAAGTGATCACCGCTGACTGCCTTCTGATCCTCATCTCTCTGGGGCAAGGCCGTCCTACCTCACAGACAGCCCTGTGCCCTGCCTCGCCTAACTCACTTATTAATTACTGTGCTCCTGAGCACTGAGGGCTGCTGTGAATCTTAAGGGCCAGCTTGTTTGCTGTGGCAGTGAAGTGCAAGGCAGCACTGACCCCTTTTACCCACTGGGCAGGTCCCAGGCAGGCTGACTGCATGAAAAGGCATTTACTCCTCTGCAGCTACTGAGGCAGAAGGAAAGTGTCCCCCTTTCTCGGAGAGCTTGGAGGGCCAACATCCAAAAGGACCAAGGGTGGTGGGTATCTTTAGTAACACAGAGGGTGTGAAGCAAGATGTGGCAAGCCCTGGTGGGATCAGGCACAGGCTGGATGCTGGGAAAGCCCACGGCCATCACACCCCAGGCAACACTTCAAAGCCAGAAACTTTTGGCACCCTGAGGCAAAGTGTCAGCTCTTAAGTACGTGTGCATTACAGGTTCTTCTCCCTATCTCCTATAAAAAATGTTGGCATTGATAAATAAGTAGTTTGCTCTCTGGAATGGCCAGAAAATGGGTGAATCCTCTATTTTCTCCTCTTATGCAGCATGTATTTATAGCTAACAAAAGCTAGATGAAGCAGAGGGGTGAAGCTCCAACTCTCAGTAAGTCAGTTTTCTCCATTGGACAGGAGATGTGCATCGTAGAAGAACCTCTAGAGGAATTCACATCAAGACACAGTCTGGAGTGGAAATTTTTATTCCTGGATCACAGGTGGGTGACAAGAAAAGCCCTGCTGCTTGTGCTTGGTGCTTTTCTGCTACTATTTTACAAGTACAGTTCTCTCAAGTCGTGTTCCATATCACATCTAAATGTCATGAAAAGGAGGGCTGCCACCAAAATTCTTACAAAAGCTGATGTTTGCTATTTTACATTTACTTTTGCTTTTATTTTTAATCGGCTTGTAAAACAAAAGGACTCTGTGTTTCTTCAGCTGAATTTGTGATTAGCTTGTTCTTCCTTCCTTTAAAATTATCAACAGACCAAAGTCTGTCACATGGCAAAATGATCTAATTATTATACAGCTGCAGAAATCCTTCTTTCCAAATCCAGTCATTGATTGTGTGTGTGCAATTCCCACTGAGTTATGGAGGGAAAGTCTGTGCTGGCCTGAGGCATCTGTGCTGGCAAAAGTACAAAGCAAGTGCCTCAGCATGCCACAGATGAGCTCTCCAGGCACCCACAGGAAAGCAGCACAGATGATTTCCTCCCTTATCCCCCCAGTCGCAGCATATGATGGCTTCCAAACACCTCCCCACACATTTTCCCCTGTGTAAGGGCTGCAGGAGCCATCACAAAGCCCCTGACCAAGCAGCAGCCAGCCTACCTCACAGCAGATTCCTGTGTAAAGGTCTCTGAGAAGCTGGACTGCTTTCCACAATCACATTTTCTCTGAAGAAGGGGTGTTGTCATAGTCTTGTCCTGGTGGGATGGTGCTTGCCAGTATTGCTGTGCCCAGCTGGGTGTCCCAGGCTCAAGGTGGGGGAAAGCCAGGATCCAGCCCCCTGAGGTGAACAACTATACACTCATAAGTGAAAGTAGATCTGGGCTGTTTGCATCTCTGCATCAACATGTGGAACTGCTCGTTCTGTGTTTTATGGATTCACATTGTGCCCAACCGCAGAGCACCGCCGATTATCGGATACTTGCCTTTTGAGGTGCTGGGTACTTCTGGCTACGACTATTACCACATAGATGACCTAGAGCTGCTAGCAAGGTGCCATGAACACTGTAAGTATCACATGGCCCAGGTTCCCGGGAAGCCACTGGGACACCTCTTTTCAGTGAAATGTTGTTTGGAAGGGGCGGTTTGACTCTTGTCTCAGACTGTATATCTTAGCAGAGCTGTAGCAGACTGCGGGCACTGCAGCTGATTGGCATCAGACTTACCAAGGTCTGAAGAATACAATTTTACCTTCTGTATCCCCAAAAGTAGTCAGTGAGACTCACTGAATGGATAAAATATGCCAGATTTGACCCCTGTTCTTTTAGTAAAGAATATGCAGAAATAGTTCAAACAATTCTTTTGGATTATTTCCCCTAATGTTGTTCTCTGTGTATTTGGGATTAGCTGTGATTATTTAAATATGGTCTATTAGGATTTAATTGAAAAACTGTTATACTAAGTAAAGAAAATAAGGCAGTGTTTTTCAAATATTTGCCTACAGAACTGGCTGTAACATCTTAGCTTACCATCTCTGCCTGTCTTGAAAGTATCCTGTCAACATTAGCTTTTATATGTTGACCCTGAAATATAGAAAGGCTAAATATGTGGATATTTGGGAACCCCTTGAAATCACCAGGGGGAAAAAGCAGAGATAAATTTGGTTGGTGAATCTTCAAAACCTTCAGTATGCCCTGGTTTACTGTAGTTTGAATTCTTGTCAGTCTGGGAATTTTCTTTCAAATTATTTTTGTCTTTGCACAGTGTTATCTCGTACGTTTACCTCATTCTAATCCATCTGCACACAATACTTGTCTTTTCAAGCATTTTTATCCTGTACTTTTCTGCTCTAGAATGTAAGATGATCACTCTTAGAAAATAATCCCTGGTGTGCAATTAAGCACTATGTGATCAGCACATAAAGCAGGGTTAGATCTATGTCTAAATTGTAGCTGACACTAATTCATTAGTGTCCAAACTTAAGGTTAATTATACTGGGTAGGAATGTACCATCCAAAGTGTCAGAAGAAGATACCTACTAATCATTATGATCTTTGTTCTGTCAGAAGACTGAGAGGAGCACTTACACAAAATTGGTGCTTATACTCCTGTCTACCTATGACAGATATTTTTGTCACTTTTTTTTCACATTTCATGTCATTTTCACATGGGAAATTGTGCTACAAGTTGTGTGTATTTTCTTCTGGCAGTGATGCAGTTCGGCAAGGGGAAGTCGTGCTGCTATCGGTTTCTGACCAAAGGACAGCAGTGGATCTGGCTCCAGACCCATTACTACATCACCTACCACCAGTGGAACTCCAAGCCAGAGTTCATTGTGTGCACACACATGGTGGTAAGGTATGGAAAAACCTGTCAACCGGCCGGGACATAAAGGACAGTAAGATAGGAGCATCCTCATATCTGCCAGCATTTTCTTTTAAAAATGTAACATCATTTACATAACAAAAAAATTAAGCCTGGAATTTCTGAAGGAAATACGGCAATTACAGAAAAATTATCAGACTGAACCTTAGTTTATGTTAAGATTTTTTTTTTTTTTTAGTTTAGGGCCAGATGAATTATGGCATTTTTCCATTTTGTGCAAAAATAGAGAATAGATATTAAATATTCACTT
The DNA here is from genome assembly GCA_013397315.1 of Donacobius atricapilla. Lineage (NCBI taxonomy): Eukaryota > Metazoa > Chordata > Aves > Passeriformes > Mimidae > Donacobius > Donacobius atricapilla. The sequence continues at coordinate 778,756 of WBMY01003897.1, read as the reverse complement.
CCTCTAATCCTTATGCTGTTTTTAAAGAGATGTGTAGAAGCCTTCCAGTGAAGTCATAAAGTGGTTGTAGGATGTGAACTTGACCTTTTTATATAGTTCTGTAATATGCCTCTTGACTTCAAGAAGATAGGAATAGAGCAAAACCTGAAAATTAAAACATTCTCAAATGTTATTCAGTAGCATTTGACATAAGTCACTTTTCAGCTGTTCATTAAACTTGTAAAATGTACAGTGATTTGTTCCTCCACCCTCTTAAAGCACATTCTAAGAAATATAACAGTTCTATGTTGATACACAGAATTATGTTTTCCATTCAGTTATGCAGATGTTCGGGTGGAGAGGAGACAGGAGATGGGCTTGGAAGAAGTGTCCTCAGAGGTTGTGTCCTCAGCACTAAAGGTACAATGAGAAAAGCTTTTTTCATTAATTTATGTAGTAATCACAACTTGTTCCTATGTTAACGTCACCAGACTCCAGCATTGTCTTTCTCAAATGTTGGTGGATTCTCTAAGCTTCAGAACTCTCTGCTCACTTGAATAATTTTGACATAAATTAGGTGAGTTTATGAAAGGATAAACCTGGAGATCAGTAACAGCCCTAAATGAAGTGGAACATGGGCAGGGGTAGTGTGAGATATCTTGACTTTTCCTTGGCAAGGTACTACAGTTTTAAGATTAATTTGGACAAGTTCTGACAATCAGACCTCTTGGCTACATCTCAGTGATGTCTTGAGGAAAGACAGCAAAGCTCATCCTCAGTGCACGGCTGAATGTCTCATAGAGGTTGCAGTTGCTGTCACATCCAACTGAACACAAAGAATCAGAAAAATATCTGAAGGCACAAAGGGACTATAGCAGTAGCTTGCTATTTATTTCTAACTCAGTGATAATTGTTTGTAAAATGCATTAGTTTGATGCTCTTTGGAAGGGGCATTGATGCCTTTGTCCATGTCTTTTGCTGGCCTACCTGAGATTAGTTCTGCTCAAGTCATTTTAGGTCTGCCAAAGAATTGGTGTGCTACTATTACTAAATTTCAAAATTCTTTACCTCTGACAGCTGTTCTCTTTTTCTGGTTTGTTTTAGGACAGTGGCACCAGCTTGGATCCTGAACAGCACTTTAATGCACTTGATATTGGTGCCTCAATCCTCAGCACTAGTCGGACACCCTCAGTATCGTCCAGGAGCTCACCAAAATCTTCCCACACACCCAAGTCAGACCCAGCATGTGAGTGGCACTCCTGAGTTCTGGAATTATTTTTAATTTAGCCAAGTTAAAGAAGGTGTGCTTATATCCCACAGCTGCTAATTTAACAGTAAATTATGAGGTATTGATGATATGCACCGACAAAGAAATGCAAAAGCTGAAATGGCAAAGTACAGGAGGGAAGGTTCTAGCACAACCACCCAAATGGTGGAAGATGAGCAGTGGGATTAGATGTGAAATGTGCTGTATCAATCTGTTACCAAAGTGAGGATTTTGTCTTTAGATTTGAGGGCACCAGTGTGAGCAATATAAGACTTCTCTAGACTTACATGAGTAGTAACAGCCTGTGGGTGACTCTCCTCTGGCCAAGATTTAGGATGCTCCCATGTTGATTTGGGTATACTATTTCTGCTTCCTGATCTGGAAAAAAAGCCAATGAGCTAACCTAAATTTACACTTATTTGGCCCATATAAAGGGAGTTCCAGCTGGTTTAGAACAGTTCGTGGGTCCTTTTGCACTGCTCATTGGAGCATAGAATCATAATCTGTCTCATTTACTTTAATCTTTGCCCAAACCCTCCTTATCAGTTTAATTTTATTGCCCTTGAAGTCAACAAGAACAGTTCTGACTCCCACTGGAATTTAGCCAGGCCATTACAATTTCTACTCGGGTCCTGTCATATTACCCACTTCAAACAGGGTTGATTTTCAGCATGTAAGATCTCACTGGTACTTTTCTTGCAGCTACACCAACAAAGCTGATTACAGAGTCTAACACTCCCTTGCCAAGAACACCAAGCACACAGCAGGATTTATCCGTGCATAGACTCAGCCAACCTACTGCTCTTCAGGTAACTTCATAAGGAATCATGGAAATAGGCAGAGGGTGCTACAGCATGTCCCACATATGCAGCGTAGCAATTAAAAACAACTTACACAGAAGCCACGGCATTAGAAGAAACCTAAACTTTAAAAGAGCCAAACTTATAAGTTTTGGTTTGTTTTGTTTTTAACCTAGGTTTCTTTGCCTTCTCAGCTTCCATGTGAGCTTCTCCCACAGCAGTTGCTGCCTCAAGCAACTCTGCAAAATCAGCCTGCACCTCTGGCACAGGTTAGTTGGGAATTTGGAAGTGGAATAGGTCACTTGCTTATCTCCTGATATTTTCTCTTTTTGGGGCTTTTAGGTTACCTCTCTAGTAACTAAAATCCCCAAATCCAAACTCTCAAACACTTAAAATATTGTGGGAAACTAATCTGAATTGTACACTTGTATGTTTAGACATCTAACTGCATGCAGGTGTTCAGAAGCCCAGGTGTGTGTAGGTTCAGGTGTGCACACATCTATTTCACAGAGAACAAAAAACAGATGGAAAAATACTTTTCGACTTTGCTTTTACAGAACTAGGTCCCATCGAGATCAAATTCACAATGAGAATTAAAGCCAAAAGCTAACAGAGACACCCAGTCCTGCCAAAACGCCTGTTTGGCTGTGCTGATGCAGAACTAACCAGCAGTAAAGGACATGCAAATTCAACAACACCCATTTTGTGAATGTGCCAGTAATGGTGAGGATGCCCCTGAAGACAAATTCAGATTCCTCCAGTCTATTAATCCATATCTCAAAAGTGGGTAATGGCCCAAAAAGTCATCTCAGGGTTACATTTTCAGTGTTTTTTTGAAGAAGCAGATTTGAGTACCATGTTCCCAGCACACTGTTTTTCTCCTGTGGTCCTACAGTGATGATACACCCCATCATCCTCTGATTTTAGGAATGACAGAGTATTGCTGGACCTAGACTGCTTCTACCATTGATACCATATACTCACTCAGAAGATCCCAGAGTTCATTTTTGTAGCAGATAAAACATAAAAAGTCCTGAGGATCCTGTCTTTAAAATAACAAATTCTCATTTTTATCTTCCATGTTTAATATTCTTTTCATGACTCCACACTAGCATGCAGCGAATAAACAGCATATCAATTATCTGCTCTGAGCATTCATTTTCTTTTACAGATACTTCTCTCTGTTATTCATTAGTGCATTTTCAAACATCAATTAGTTTATGTACTATAAGTCTCCGTGTGTTTTGTTTGATTTTTTTCTACCTCTCTTTCTTCTTCATCTTCTTCATCAAAGCTCTTTGTGAAGAGCAGCATTCCAGTTGTTTACCAAGAGCCCTGCTGCCTTGTAAAAGGGTCTTACTGGCACACCGGCTCAGTTTTTTTCCTGACAAATTAGAGTGCTGTCCAGTCACTGGTTAAGCCTCTTTGAGCCACCTAAACGTTGGTGAAAGAAAAAGGGCTGACTTGAGTCTGTCTACTCAGGCAGCCCTCTGGCAGCAGTCACAGCAGTGCTCCTGGCGAAGCTCAAGATGAAGCTTGATTTGGAGCAGGGAAATAACACCAGGACATTGCAGCTCAGGCTGCTGATGTTCACATTCCATAGTAAAACTCCTGCAGAGTACCAAATCTCCACACACTTCGGTGATTTTCATAAACTGTTATTAATATTATGATATTACGCTGTACATCCCACTTTAAAATAATTAATATGACATCCTACAGCAAGATAATTACTTAAAAGACAAAGGTGCCTGCAGCACTAGGTGAGTGAGGGATAAAACCTGGTACAGTGCATCCCACCAGGAACACTTCCTTGGCTTCCTAGCTGACGGTTTCCCGGCAGTTCAATGGCAGAATACAAGCTCATTGCTTGCAGAAATAGTGTGGCCAGGTGCCCTGCTGCCAGCTCACAAGGAGGAGCTACACAGGTTTCTCCCTGCTGCCTTTCTGCCACTTGTCCTTAGCTGAAGGTGACTGATGGTGGGAGCTGGAAGGCCCTGGGTGTCCTTGTGGCTAACATTTGGCTACAGGGTGGCAGCAGCAGGGAAAACATGATAAGTGGCCACAACTGTGTCTGCAGTGAGCTGCTAGCTGCTGCCTCAGGCACCATCTGCTTGAACTTTGAGTAGTTTTATTTCCAGCAAAGGCTGTGATGGTTTTGTCTCCACTGAAATGCAATTTTAGCTTCTGCCTTGCTTGTGTGAATGAACAGACAGCACAGTGTCACCTTAGATGTCACCTGAATGTAAATGGTTTAAACCAAGTGCTCCCAATTAGAATATTTGTTTGTTTGCCTTCCTCATTGTCATAAATTAAAGTCCCCTACAACACAGCGGATGTTGATGACTGAATAATAATTAACACTAATAATCCATTTGGGATTGAGCAGGTGTTATTCAGATGACAGAAAGAGAGAACAAGTTGTTCGGTGAGCTGCAAAACTAATAAAAACCAGTTTCCCAGGGGCTGTGCCTTGCAGGGCTGGTGCAGCCTTTTCCACAGGAAGAAGGGATGAGTGGATCCTTCTTTCCTTTGCTCAGCTAAAGCTTTCATGAAGTTACAGCAATCTGGTATTTTTGACACTCTCACAACTCTGTTGAATGTCTCCAGCAAGAAACACGGCTCATCTCCTGGGCCAGAAGGATTGAAGGAAGGTATGCAGAAAAGCAAGTTTTAATGGAAACTGAGCTAAAAAACAAAGAGAGTCTCTTTGCTTTACCCAGCTCCCTATTGTCATGACACTTGTAGGAACAGAATGTCTTGAGATATCCATCTTCTTGTTCATCACATTTGAAATGAGGAACCATCCTGACAGACACAGGTCCCCTCCCCTGGCTTGCAGTCCCCCAGCACCTAGAGAGAGAGAGTAACTCTGGCACCCTAGGTCAGCACTTGGTGGAGAAAATCACCTCTCTTTGGGCATGGTCCAGCTGGTTTCTTTCAGATGCCCATGGTGGAGAAGAGGAATCATAGCATGGAAGTGCCAGTCCCTCTCCCGGGGCTGTAGAGCCTCCCTGGACCATCACCAGCGCTAGTGAATTGAGGCCCTCCCTACTAGAGCATCTGCTGACATGATCCCAAATGCGTCACTTTATTTTACTTTTTTTTAAGAAACCGAATTAAATTACTGCTCTGGGATTTGCTGTTTGTTTTGGGGTTTTTTTTGCCTGCATTAACAAACGTTGATTAAACTGGTGCAACTACAAAGATCTCACAGGTTTAGTATCCCATGTTTGTCTATATCTAGGAAGATGATACTTTTCTGTGTATTACATGACTTTTCTAAAGATTCTGTGGACAGTTGTAAATACCTAAGTGAGATGAAGAGCAACTTCATCTGATGCCAGTGGCAGAGTTAAAGCTGGGCAATGTTTTCTGTGGAAGGTTTTGAGTTTAGCTCTTTTAATTTATTATACAATTTGAGATTTCTCCCTTAATTAGTAGAGCAGTTAATGATCTTGAGATAAATACTCTCTGGTGCAGGTCAATTGCTGTTAGTGTCTTATTGTACAAAAACAATAGAAGCTCTGTAAGCACAGGGGTCATGGTTAGAGTTATCAACAATTTGGAGGCTAGAGTGGGAAAAGGAAAAAAACAAAAGAGAAAGTTCCTTGTCTTCATCCATAACAGCTTTCACTCCACCTGCTAATGGCTGATGTTAAGTATATTTACACAAAAAGCATGTGAAAAAGAGAACAAAATGACAATATAAGATGAATATGCTAAATATAAGAACCTGCACAAAAAATTAAGGAATAATCGTTTAAAATCAACAGCAATATATTTTTGTGTGCAACTTTACAAAGCAAATTCAATTGTAAAACTAAGGCCTGGAGTGTCAAAAATGGATTTTCTTTCTTTGAAGTACAAAATGATTGTGAAATTACCTCGTTTAAAATTCCTTACATTGATCAATTAAAGAAAAACAGGTTCCTTTCTCAAAGGGTCTTCAAGGAATTTGCATGTTAATCAGTCTGCCATCATCAAGCCAGGCAGTTAAAATGAAGCTCTTTGCTAAAACTGTTTTTAATTCCTCTTCTAATAGGGATCCTTCTAAAAACTTAAAAGCAGTCCTCACTAAAAGAGTTCATAATGGAGATAATTAGATTTTAAGACTTGTCTTTTTAAAAGATCCTTCTGTACAGACCCAGGTTAAAGCAGGAATTAGCTGCATCTCGTCTATGATCTGTTGCTCATAGCATCATTCCACACCTAAAATCAGGATACCTGGGAGTCTTTAAAACCAAAAGGATGGGCTACAACAAGCAGCACTGAATTCCCCTTTGAGTCACCTGTTCTTATTCCCAAACATCTGAGGTCTCTGCTCCACCATTCCTCAGGTTAATTCTTTATACATGGACAAGAAAGAAAGAAAGAGACCCTACTCTGGTTTCTCCTCTGTAACACCAATTCAAAATAACACAAACTTCCCTGTGGGAGGTTTGACACCATCTTCCTGCTCTGGGAGGAGGAGCAGGTTGCAGATCATGGTGCTGCTGTTTGCAGGCACAAGCACGATGAATCACAGCATGGCCGAGGGCTCACGTCACCTCCTTGGGCAGATAGTGCAAGCTGTGAGCGCTCACAGATGCCTCTGGCAGCAAAGTGGTCTCTGAGGGCTTCTGTCACCAGCAATGGCAGGGGCCACCTTAGCAGCCCTCCTTGCCCCTGAGCAGGGTTGGCTGTGAGACTGACCTCCACCTGGCCACCACTCTGAGCACTGACCTCCCAGGCTGTGTGGGAAAGCCACCCTCCACCTGATAAATGGAAATAAACCCTCTGAAGTTCTCACTCTTTCTCTGCTAAAGGCCATTTACTTGGAGATACCAGCTTTGCTAGAGGGAATGTAAACGTACTTTCACATACTTAACTGGTTTAAGGTGAACTAGTTAGCTGATACAAATCTGTTCTGTCACATTTAGCTTTCTCTAAGTAGCCAGAAATTTCATCTAAGGAAGTGTATAGTGGTGCTAGCACCAGAGCACTCCTTAATTCCTGTCTTGTTATCTTTTTTTTCCTACTAAAAAGCCAGAAACAATGTAAGCCAGTGCACCATGGAGCGGGAAGGTTCCAGCAGAGAGCTTCAGCTCACCCATTAGCACAGAGCCACTGGAACAACTGTAGGGACAGGACAGCATTTTCAAGTCACAGCAGATTTTTTTGAGTTTTTTTGCCTGTCCACTCACAGCCCTGCATGTTTTCAAAAAAGATCTTGGGTGCCTTGGTTATATAAAAACCTAAAAAGATTCTTTGAAGAGCTTTGTTCTTTTTGTCAAGGACTGTTTTTTTACTTTTGGAATATAAGCTTATGAAAAGCAATTATTCCAAAGCCTATTAAAGTAATAATTAACTTTGGTGAACTTTGAATCATACCTGAAAGCACTAAATACTAGGGATTTATTGCTGTTAGTCCTCTCCACCATTCTTGAATGATTTCAGTTTGTGCCAGTATTGCTGCTATTGTACCTGCTTCTTGACCTTGATTAATGATCTCCATTTTTACTGTTATTTAGAACACCCTTTCTTCCATTGAGTTGAACTATTCATTTTACATCACATATAAAAAAAACTTAATGAGTATTTCTTGTTGCTTAAGTACTACTCAGCTGTACAAATCTTGAAAATGTTGTGGTCTGTTATGTGATGCCTTAGTAAGTCATCAGCAGAACCAAGCATTGCGGAGCTGTGCAGAAAAAGGAAAGCATTAGTAAAACACTATATCTGGATTACACTGTTATGCCACACTAAGGGCTCCAAACTACAAGCTAATGAAAATAATGCACTCATTTGCCATCCAGTTAAGATGCTATTGATATTTTAAAGTAGCATACTCTCAGAAACAGTCCTTACAACATGGTCAACTGTAAGCAGATCATTTTAGGTGAGTCAATTTAATAAATGTGTATAACTCTGAAAATAGATAAGATCTATCTCTGCCTACGTGTTAGTGTATTACAGTCATTTGTATTTTTTAGCTGTGCTTTACAAACAAGAAACCAGTAACTCCTTATAGAACAGTGTTCTACCGAGGCCTGTTTGTGTAATAATGACTGATATTTCCCGCCCTCCTTTTCCTCACCCCCCACCCCAGTTCTCGGCACAATTCAGCATGTTCCAAACCATCAAGGACCAGCTTGAGCAGCGGACACGGATCCTGCAGGCCAACATCCGGTGGCAGCAGGAGGAGCTCCAGAAGATACAGGAGCAGCTCTGCCTGGTCCAAGACTCCAGTGTACAGGTGCGTTACTACTAGAAGGGGCAGAATCAAGCATCCCCTCTCATGTGACTGTTGATAGGCTTGGCAGCTTATCCAGAGTCCAGGATATTTGGACAAGTGGAAACTACCTTATCTGAATCAGGATGTTGCCTTCTAAAAGCCTCTTGAGTAACCTATGTCAATAAAGATTTAGGAGCTGTCTGGAAGAAGAGAAGGAAAGGATAGCTCAGACTTAGGAGGAGGAGAGTAATTTGAGTCATTTACAATAGCATTTTAATACTTTATCTACCAAGTCTTCAGACAGAGCAGCTATAGTACAAAGAATGTTGAAGTTCAGACTTCCTTGTCACATAAAAACCCCTGAAATTCTGCTGATGTTAATTTGTTCCTATCTAGGAGGTATCTGATTTTGTTCTTTACTGGACAGGCTTAAGCCTTTAGGGTGAAGCTGACTGAGCCTGCTCTGCTTCTGCCTTTGACACCTCCTACACAGAGGTAGAATTGTCTAGTACAGTATGTGCTTTGTATCCGTACATCTAGCAAACATCAGAAATAATAGCAAGTGCAGTTTAGTAGATCACAGGTTTCCTTTAACAACAAATGGACTAATCATCTAGTTTTATGAAAGTTTTCTGAATGTGGGGTGATTACTGCTATGTTCTTCATAATTTAACTATAAATGCCAGGTTGAATGATCCTTGCTAGTAATGTGGCGCTGGGGACTTTGTGAGTATTATACTAGCAAGATGATTTTAGAAGACAAGCTCTGTCAAGGAAACAAACATCTCAAAGAGTGTTTTATAAACAGGATGAAAACATGGGACCTGCTGAAGTCAGTGAGAATTTTGCTGGCAACTTCCACACAGAAATAGACTCTCACCTATCATCAGCATCTGGGAAATGCAGTTTCACACATTAACAAATTGGGATTGTATGTTTAGGTAATTAAAGGATCAGCGAAGCCAAATTAGAAACTTTGCCACCCAAGTTGCTGCATGTGCACTGCTGTAAGACAACACAGCAACTGTGGGTTCCAAACCCAGGACTCCCTATTCCTGGTGCCATACAATCACATAGGAAGATCAGATTTGGCTTCAGTGTGTTTCTTCTATTGGTTCTCCACTGACTTTGATTAATGGGAAGAGAAAGTCTCTCTGCAATTAACAGGTGTTCAGTTCAGAATCATGTCATATGTCTGAAAGCTACTATTGTTATTATGAATATCAAGAGATGATATTCTCACTTCCTGTCTTTTTAATTTGGTGACAACCATTACTCTCTCCTGGTGACATCTTCAATAATCATATACGCGCTTTTTTTCATCATTCTGGCAAAAATAGAATTTCAGAGCACATTCTTATATGCAGGAAACATACTTTAGGCTGTCTCCTATATGCATTAAGGTGCATTTAACAGTGCAAAGACCATGGAACAGGTTCTCAGATATACTCACAGGGAGCTCAGGCAGAGGCCCAGAGGGTAAATGGTGGGTTGTTCTGTATTGCCCATGCTTTCCAGTTTGTATGAGTTACACCATTTTGGTGATGCCCTCTCCCAAGAAGACTGCACCAGGTTGGACAAAGTATTTTCAGACCATTACACGTTCTCTGGTATCTGTACCTACCATTTCCCAGCTTACTGCAGATGCAGAACTAAGAGGCAGGGAGAATGGAAAGAGCTTGGAAATGTAGGGGGCTACATATTTGCCTGACATGGCAATGCTGGATGGGGATCATCCAGCAATGCTGGATGGAGAATACATCCTCTGTATTTTGTGTGCTTTTTGGTCTCCTCACAGCAATCAAACAAGGTGATGAGATGTGAATGGTCACACTGACTCCTCGCCAGGGCCTTTTTCTTCTCCCAGTTTCTCTAGGGGAAAAAACAAAAAAACACACACAGAAATTACTGTGCTGGGATAGATTGAGATGAGGAATTAATTTTGTCTTACTTGGCTAGGGGCAGTTTGAAAGAAAGCCTCACATTTTTGCATGCAGCTCTTTCATGACTCACCAGCAGTGAGGAGTAAACTGTTAAATCAGAAATCCAACCACGTGCTTTGCTGCACAGATTTCATCATTCAGGGAGCTGGATGTCTGCAGACATTGATCCGTGTCTACTCTCAAAGCTAAAAGGCATAGTAACAAACAGGCTACTATCAAGCACATTTCTGGTGTCTTTAATACACTGCGTAATAGAGCTGTAAGTGTGGGGGAGTGATGTAGGCTGTCTGAAAAGGGAAAAGTGCTTTTCCCTTCTTAACTGATTTATTAGCATATCATCCCTGCTGGTTCGCTCCCTTCCACACAGAAGCGTACAGGTAGCTCCATGGAGAATTAAGCTCAATTTTCATTTCCTTCTTAGATCTTCAAAACCAAGTACAGCAGTCCACCAAGAAATGCTTTCCCAGCCAGACAGATGTTGAGCACAGTAGTCTGCATTGGAAACTGTTGCAGGAGCCTCATGCAGAGAAAGATGAAACTATCAGGAGGGTTGTGGGCCCTGAATAAAAGTGTTCAAAATCCCATTAAATCTCTGTTACTGCTTTTCCTGACAATGAAGGACAAGAGCAGAAAGAGTAACCTCACAAGTCACAAGGATGCTGTGTCTGCTCCAGTTTGAACAGTGTAGCTAATTCACAGATGCAGAGGAAGGCAGAAAGGCTGAGCCTGACCAGCTTGCAAGAACTACAGTTGAGACCATCCACAGCCACCTATCATTTGCAAAGCACGCTCTCTTCAAAGTCAATGAATCTCAGCTTCCCAGTGCTGTGCTTCTCATCTTCCTATATTTTACATAAAGAAAGAGTCTTGATGCCTGTAGTGATGAGCCCAAAAGCTATAATCCCCTGATTATCCAAAGGACAGGTAGAGTCAAAGAGATGTTTTCCTCAGGATACCTTGTCAGTGTGATGCAGCCATTAGCTGTAGGACCCATCTGTCTTGCAATGAGGGGGCAGCAGAGTCAGAGGGTCTCTCCTCTCCCTCGCTGCTTTGCTGGGTATGTTAACAATCTGGCCAATTAAAAAATGTTTGTAAGATGCTTCACTGACCTTGCAGTCCACAAAATCACCGAGACATGTCATTAGCAGCAATACAGTTAGGAGGCTGCTAATTTATCTACATAGACAGGGAAAGATTATTTTTTATGAAAAGGTTTCTCTTGTTATTTAAAGCTGCTGTATTTCAGTGTTTTGGGGGAATTCAGAAAGGACTGTCACAAAAGAGGCACATTATGAAAAACCACCATCAAGCTTTGTACAAATTAAGCTTTTAGGTTTAACTAGCAGGTGGAAATTCCATGCTTCGATCCTCTATCAGGTTAACTCTTGTTTTGATAAGGCATCTTCAGTTCTTCAGGGGCATGGCCACCATTGCTTCCCTCTCTGAACATGTTTTTTCCAGGTCACTTATGTCTAGAGGGTAACAATGCTGCTTTCGCCATTATAATGGCAACAGAGGGTCCCCAGGTATGAAACACTCAGAGCCCTCTCTGCGTATGAACATATGAACAAATGAAATTGGCCTACTGGGATAAACTTGGTTCTAAATTTATGGTGTGTTAGCTGCCAACCATTAACTCTGCACGTTCCTACCCAGTGGCACACTCTGGTAATTGCAAAGTAGGTTACTCTGCTTTCTTTGGAGGATAAACTCCCTGGCCTTCATCTGGAAGTGAGGTAAGCACGCAGGGAGGTCCCTGCTAAGTAAGTAGTCTGCTGCAAGTTCATACCCTGCCTCACATTCACCTTGAGAGATGTTGAATTTGCACTGGGTGAACTGAGTGTTTCTCCAGTGCCATGTGCCACGTACAAGGAGGACACTAATCCTCCTAAAGGTCTTAATCTGCAGTGATCTGTCCAGTACCAGTGGGCTCACACTCACTCCCTGTCACTTTTTTGACATGCACCACTTGCTTTGCCTGTTCTGAATTTTATATCAAATTTTATATCAGAGGTAACCTGTTTCACTGCTAGGGCTAATCAAGTGAGTTCATGCACTAAACATGTCCAAAGCTTAGCTTCTATGTGAGAAAATAAACAAGAAAATGAATTTTCATGGTATTTTTCTTTGATTTATTCATAATAAGACCTATTTACATGGCAGAAGTTGCAAGACCATCTGTCTTTCTGATATGTAATGGCTCCAAACTCAGTGAGCAGTGTTTTAAAAGAGAACACTCAAAGCTAGTTTCAGACCTGCTGTAAGCAGTAGCCCCAGCCCTGTCACTTGACCCATTTATTCCTATCAGACATCTCTGAGATATGGTTAGCCTACAGCACCTGAAACAAGCTGTTGCTTTTCCTTAATTGCCCCCCCTCTCCCAACTGATTAATGTAAGATTTGTCTGTACCTTTTTTCCTGGGTAAAATCTTGGCACAAAGAAATCAATTAAAAATTTATCACATTTAAATAAGCTGTGTTTTTAAAGCTAGATAAATAAGTATAAACATGATGGATCAAGCCATACTTTTGCAGAGAAAAGCAGTACATTATGCTGGGCCTTTGGAGAAAGGTATGAGCTTTTTCCAGGAAAAACTAGAGGGGACATGATAGTTTAGGGAATAGTTAATATAGCAATAAGCTGCACAAAGGTGTACTAATTACTGGGCGTACCTCAGATGTACTGCTAGGCATGAGACTGATGGATGAATAACAAAGAGAATAATTGTGATTCTGATTTAATTTAAAACTTAAGTAGCTCCACTTAATGGAGTCCCACATATGTAGCAGTGATGTGGAATCAGAATCAGATCCAAAAATTACATCAGCTGTGTGGGATGTGTATCTCTGTACAGTCCTTGGTGGCAGAAAGGCTAGGTCTGAAATACTGCAAAGAGAGTTTGTAGCATTAATAATGCGTGGTTTAAAAAGATTACTTTTCCCTCTTTACAGCTGTAATAAAAGAAATAGCCCCTAGAAAAGCAAAAACTCCCAAGTCCTATAACTTTTAATAAAGAAAGCCTCATCTTGAAATGCAAAAGCAGAGAGGACATCATTTACAGAAACACTAAGAGAGGAGCTGCTAGCTCTTTTGCACAAGTCAAATGCATGGCACAGTTAGGAAGAACACCAGTTGACAGTTACCTGATGGGAAATCAGATAAATGACAGCGACTGTCTGTTTACACATCCTGTCAATGATAAGGACACGGTCATTCAGCTTGGAGAGCTCTGGCCTGACTGTGGCCTCATTAAAAATATTTGACAACTCAGCTGGGTGTAAAATGTTGAATTTCCAGAGACAAATTTAAAGACAGCTCTGTCTGAAAGGCAGGTGGGTTTCTGTTAAAAGGAGAAACAAAAAGACTGAAAAGACAGAGTTACTCTCTTCTCTTCGGTCAGGATGCCCCAGAACACAGTGAATGCACTGGGTACTGCTCTTAAAGGGCTGTGCCTGCCCCATGGAAGAGAGGACTTGCACCTTCAAGACACATTTCACAAGTAACGGGTGCACTTGCAGAACAAGAAACTAGAGACAGTAGAGGTGTTAATGTAAGAATGATAGGTGATTTCCAACTAACAGTAAATGTGTTATGAATCCAGAAATGTGATAACTTCATTTTAGAATATATCTTTGGATTTACCTCTGTCACATTCATTATTCAAGACATCTGGGATATGTAAATAAATCCTCCCTTCTTCTTTTCCAGATGATTTTACAGCAGCCAACAGCATCCCTGAGCTTTAGCAATACTCAGCAGATGGACCCACAACAGCTACAGCAGAGGTCAGGGGCCATTTCTCAGCAGCAGCTTGTCCCCAGTCCTCAACTTCAAGGGCAGATCACATCTTCACAAACAACGAATCAGCAGTCACTGAGAGAAGCAAGTGTGATACCAACCCAGGTAATCATTTCTATGAATAGAGAAGCATTTAGATGGAGACACTCAGTTGTTACTAAGCAAGCAAGTAAAATCATGTCAGTACTGTAACTGTGCCTTTGCCTTCCCTTTCTTATTCTTCTGTATAACGGCAGCCTATAAAAAGGGGTTTCCTACAGCATTTACCTTACCTTAAAGCCTTTCTTTAGGATCTCAGCCAGGAGGGTTACTTGAGCAGCTGTTTCAGCTTGAAAATGGAGCAGGGGGCATGCAAAGCGTATAGGGGACTTACTGTTCTTCAGGTGGTCCTGAAAGAAACCTGACTGATCCCACTGGAAACTTGAAATAGTGAGACCTCTCAGAATACTTGCTCCCCGAGCCCAGTCGAACACCACCAACACAACGGCTGTTGGCTGTGGTGGCATACAGAATATATTGAGATTGATTTGAGACCCTTAGGCTGTGAATGTTAACAGATTCCTGCACAGTTCAGCCTGAGCAGTAAGTGAGATCTGTGAAAGCTATTAGGTTTGGCACTGTATTTTTTGTTCATACTGCTGGTTTCTCAGCATTTCCATTGTTTGCTCTTCCACCCACCTGTTGTACCTCCCTTCACAGAAAAGTGAGCTCCTGTTTCTGCTTCCTTGATTGTGTGGCAAGCATATTTGCATGATTGTCTAGAGAGTCCCCAGCTGTAGCTTTTCACCTCCTACATACTTGTGTTATAATTACTCTATTAGAGTGTATCTGTGTAACAAATACAAGACAAGGGGCAAGGGGCAGACACTGATGCATAGGAAGTTCCACCAGAACATAAGGAAGAACTTCTTTGTCACTGTGCAAGTGACCATGCACTGAACAGGTTGCCCCGAGAGGGTGTGGAGTCTCCCTCACTGGAGATTCTCAAGAACCCTCCGGACACGATCCTGTGTAATGTGCTCTGGGCTGACCCAGCTAGAAGAGGGAGGCTGGACCAGATGTCCCACTGTGGTCCCTTCCAACCTGACCTGTTCTGCGATTCTGTGAAATACGAAAAAAAACACCCCAAAAAACAAAGAACAAACAAAACAAAGCAACAGCAATAACGAAAGAAACAACCACACCACGTTTTTTTTTT
>WBMY01003897.1:680147-754195 GCA_013397315.1 Donacobius atricapilla | reverse complement strand
AGCCCCTCCTGCCGCCGGCGCAGCCGCTCCCCAGCCCCAGCCCGGAAGCGCCGCTGTTTCCCGGCGTGCCGCGCGCGCTCCTTTCCGGCCGCAGCCCGGCACGGTGAGTGCGNGGCTGAGCTGCGCTCCTGGGTCGCCGTGCAGAGGGAGGGGGCCTGGGGCTGGCCAAGAGACCGATATTAATGCGAGGTGGCCCGAGACTCTCGATTGTGCTTCCTGCTCTTCTCAGGGAGATGGAAGTAAAACATCTGCGATGCTGGAAAGTCGCTGCCTGCAGCCTGCGACTGGTGCGACCCCGGGGGTTCATGAAGCTTGGGTTTGAGTTTCTGAATGTGGGAGTTGTGCGGTTTGCAGTGGGCTGGGGGCCGCGGGGGGAAGGGGACAGGGCAGGTCCGCGATCCGCGTTTGATGTGTGCACGCTGCCTTTTAGCGTCGCTGAGATGGCTCCCGCAAAGAAAGGCGGCGAGAAGAAGAAGGGGCGCTCTGCCATCAACGAAGTAGTCACTCGGGAATACACCATCAACATTCACAAGCGGATCCATGGCGTGTAAGTTCTTTTTGTCAGTGAAATTGGCCTTCTGTGAAGTGGCATTTGGAAGTGGGTTCGGTAGATTTTAAGGAGCCGAGGACTGTCCTTAGAGCATTGTGTTTGTGGTCCCTTGTGCCTCGGTTGTGTCCCGAGGCAGCAGCTCTGTACCTGTGCAACCCCAGACTTGTGGCTTTCAGGAGTAAGCCTGTTTCTGTGATTGTGAGAGTTCTGGGACTTAAGTTATTGCTCCTATGTACAGGTTGTCATTCTTTCCCAAGCAAATGCCCAACCCCAGACTTGTGGCTTTCAGGAGTAAGCCTGTTTCTGTGATTGTGAGAGTTCTGGGACTTAAGTTATTGCTCCTATGTACAGGTTGTCATTCTTTCCCAAGCAAATGCCCAAACTTCAGCCCACTGAGAAAGTTTCAGAAGTTAAATACTGCTGTAATCAAATTACTGGCTTCACGTTTATCACAGAATTGTGTGAGGTGCAAACTGAGATATGATTTGGGTTCAAGGGTATTTGTGTGTAGGTAAGAGTAGCTTTTTCATTGACCAGATGCTGAACCTCGTGAAACTGTAGCGAAATGGTTCAGAGGAAATTGCAGTGCCCTTGCATTCTGTATATGCCTGCAAGCATGTGGAAGACACCATCCAAACCCAAACAAGTGGTGCAGTGGCTAAAGTTAACATGGAATAGGGGAAACATGAGGCAGTGGAGCATTGCAAAACTGTCTGAGAATGGGAAGCAGTGGTACCCTTTAAACGGCAATAAGATGTTCTGTCCTTGCCTGTTGATTAGCACTTCATTCTGTTTTGTTCTTCTGCTGTTCATTTCAATACCGATACAGTTCTGCCATCTCTATGTTAGAACTGTTGCAGTGCTTTGCTCATAGGGCTTCTGTTCAGAGTGTCTGTGATACCTCTGATCTCTTCAGTGTAACTGAGATATTCAAACATGTTGACATTAAAACAAAGCCATAAGATCCAGGAGATCTTGTGGTTGCAAAATTCTACTGAAATGATTCTACCTAAGTGGTTTCTATTAAAGCATCTGCCTGCCAGGGTAGTGCAGCTGTCTGCTGTGAAGCAGAGTGCTTTGGGGTGTTGTATGTTTGGAGAACACAGGTGTGTTTGCAGCAAGTGTCTAGTGCTGACAGTGTCCTGGAGTTAAAGAAATGGCTCTTGTGTTTGTCCCAGGGGCTTCAAGAAGCGAGCACCGCGCGCTCTCAAGGAAATCCGTAAATTTGCGATGAAGGAGATGGGTACTCCTGACGTTCGCATTGATACCAGATTGAACAAAGCAGTCTGGGCCAAAGGAATAAGGTGGGTTTTTGCAATTTCCTTTTACTGGGTGAGGAAGAACATGAAGGATTAGGAAAAAATTGTGTACTTCTTACAGTACTTACAGTTTCTTTGCAAATGCTTCCTTCTTGTGGCGCACACAATCAACCTAATCTTTTTGTCGCCTCTGTGTTCTGGTCAGCTGTCCTGGCATATTTGTAATAAAGATCTGGTAAACTCTGGGATTGAAAGAATTTCCTTCTATTTTTAATAAGAATCAAGCAAAGGAAAGAAGGAATGCAGGTTTGGGGATAGAGGGTGGGAAAGAGAAAGGATTGGGGTATTGTCATACTGCAGCACCTTGATCCCTGTTGAAATGCACATTTTTTATAAACCTGACCTTTTGGTGATAATTCAATTAGCAGGCTGAGTGGGATTTGTGTAGTGTGTCTGAACAGGATTCGGTTTTGAAGCATGCTGAACGAATGCTGCACAAAAGGAGGTGTATTTTCAACAGGGCCATTAATCTTTTCTTGAAAGTACAAATAAATAAGTAGTTTGAGGACCAAAAAAACTACAACTTCTGTTAAAAGTCACTGCTACAAAGAGCTGATACGACATGTGTAAAGATGGTCCAAAAGAACTCCTGTGGGGAGTGGGACCTCTTAAACTGTAATAAAAGGTTAACTGATCTGGATTGATGCTTTGAGAGAGGCACATGGCTTTAAACCATGTCTTCTGGGAATTAGATCCCCAAGTCTGGCGTATGACATACGTAGAATGCTTTGCCTGGCGTTGTGTGGCCAACCCTTCATTCAAAAGCAGTGTGGGAGAATGAGACTGAGTTACTGGGTCTTACAGGCAGAGGGTTCTCTGTCTTCCCTGTTAAACTGCCCAGTTCACAGGGAATGAACAAGTAGCAGTGGAGCCAGGAGACAGCATACGTAACTCCAGAGCTTTGTAGTGAGGCTGCAAACCAAGACTTCCTGGTATTAACTGGTACAAGTGCAGTCTGTGGAGTGAGGAGTCACCAGCCACATCTGTCTTTGCAGTGTGAGTCTGCAGTTTTTACTAGTTAAAATACCTAATGTATGCAAAGTAAAGTATCTTCCTCTGGCAGGATCAGCAGAGGCTAAAGTCGCCATGTTTGCTGGTATGATAGTCAGCCATCTACATAAAACAGTGAAAAATGCTTTTAACTTTGACAGGAAGGGAGTAAAGCAAAGCCAGTTCCTGTGTCTAATTGCTATGTCCACCTGATGTAATAAGTATCTTCTTGAAAAGGCTGTTCTTGCAGCAGGGAGGAGGAGATTCCTTCACATATTCTGTGGAGCAGAGTACTTTGAGCAGGAGTTCCTAAAATCGTAGGTTCAGGGTGGCAGATTATGTGAAAAATGGTGTGGAGAAAAAAATTCGTGCCTCCCCTCAATAGTGTATTTTGGGCATTATTAGGTGAGGACACTAAGCAAAATCATTAAACAATTTAGTTATGATTCCATGGGCTTTGTGAGGAAGGAATGATGATCAATTTAGTGTCTATAAGCAAGACCTTGGGTCAGGCTTGATGCCTGAATTTCCACTTCTGGCATAAAGCTAGGCAATACTCTGACTTTTAACAGAGGGCTTGGGCTTTCAGGGTAGATTGTTGGGGTTTTTCTTCACTATTTTATATTGTAGTAAGAAATGCTTGTCAGTAACAGCTGCTTGCTGATCATATTCACTTGACCATCTTCATGGCATATTTCCTCTGTAGCAGACAGATGATGCACTTCTGACTTTATGCTCCTACTGGATTATGAATTCATCTTACTCAAGGCTCAGTTAAATCTTACCTGCTAACTTTAGTAAAACCAAGCAAAACAAAATTTAAAAAAGCTCCTCTAAGGCAAATGATACAGTCTCTTAAAGTACAAGATTTTGCTTTTGGTATGATGCTCAGAAAGAACTTTCCTAGGAATTCTGGGTTTCAATACATACTTCACTGCAAATTAATCTGCCATCTTCATTTTAGGAATGTTCCTTACCGTATCCGTGTGCGTCTGTCCAGAAAGCGCAATGAGGATGAGGATTCGCCCAACAAGCTGTACACTCTGGTTACCTATGTACCAGTCACAACATTCAAAGGTAAGGAAGGTTCATGCATCTCCCGTGCTGTGTTTCTCTGAACAAAAAGGAAAGTAGGGCAGCTCCTCCTGCAGTGCAAAATTCAGATGAAAAGTACGCTTCAAGGGTCCAATCACTGGCTTAACCTAGCTCTGCTGTAGAGAGGACTCCTGATCCACATTAAAGGACGTGAAATGACCATGTAATTTTGAAAGATTAAAAAAAAATGGGCCATAGTTGCTAAGGTAATTTTAAGGTTTGTTTTCCCATCTAAAGCCCATCCTCTGATGTCAAAAGCTCAGGCAGGTTAAGCCCTCCATACTGGTCATCTGAGAATAATCAATTCTGTCAAGGCAACTAAGTTTTTGTTTTAACATTTGGAGAAATATTTGTCTATATAGTTTGCTCTTCCAGAAGTAGATCAGCAGACTAGCTCTGAAACTGTAGGTGTACTTTCATGGGAAGACTTCCATATATATCACAGTTGGTGATAAAATGTCTTGTTTTGCAGGTCTACAGACAGTCAATGTGGATGAAAATTAAACAGATTTTCATTACAATAAAAAGATAAAATATATTCTTAAGTTGTTTTTATTGTCCAATCTCTTCAAGCTCTCAACTGTGAAGCATTGAGTTGAACAGGTACCAGCCTTTTAAAGTGTCTTGCTTTCTTTGAATTTGAACATAATGGTGTAATTTTCTTAATTAAAGATACACTAAACTTGTATGTGAATGGAATAGGGAGGAGATTCTAATGTTCTTTGTAGGTGGCAGTCATGGTGGGTTTGTTTTGTTCTGGGTAGTAAAGAGTCTTTACACAGGTATTTTAAGTTAAGGTCAAGTTTGTGTAAAAACAAACCAAGAAAAACTCTACCAAAAACTGATAGATCCGTATAGGCAGACTCAGTAGGCTTCTCCCAAAGCAGCTCAGTGGGGAACACAGACACAGGGTTTTGATTAGTGAAATAATTGTGATCATGCTACCTCAGGGTATTTGTTTAAAGCAGTAGGGACTAAAGGCACTTAGCTTCCCTAAACCAGTAAATAATACTGTCAATGCCAGTCTTGTACAAAAAAGGGTTTATTGAAAAGTGCGTGTTTTCACAGACCAACATCAGAAGCATGTCCATGTACACTTAATATTTCAGCAAGACATAAAAATTGGAATACAATCAAATATATTAAAATAGTTTCAATTACCAGCATTGAAACAGTTTTCAGTATTAGTGCAAAAAAAGGCAAACAAAACAAACTGTGGACAGCAGATGAGAAGTGTTTTCCCCTGCTTAAAAAAAAACCAAAACTGGAGCCAGCCTCTGCTCTCCCAGTGCGGAAGAGGGCTTCAGTGTCTTCACACTGTAGACAGATGTTTCCTTTTGCATTCAAAACAAGAACATAAGTCAATGGCACAAAACAAACCTACACCCCCTTTTAGCTTTTAAAGCTCTTAAACTGAAAACCACAGACCAACAAATTGGATACCAGAAGTCCATTGCTAACTGAAAGCCTTTTACAGTATGTCCTTTGGCATAATTTCAGTGCATTTCATTTTTGACATGTTGGCTGCTACTGTATGCTTGGTTTTGCATGTTCACTCCGTGACAGGCAGCTCATGCCATTTGTTCTGAGACTGTATTGATTTAGCTTTGCATTCTCAAGCTTTGGTTTCAGTTCTAAAGGTTTTTCAAAGAAGTTAACTAATGATTGTTCAGTCAAGAGGGAGGCTAAAATATGTTCAAAAGAGACAGTCCAGTCCCCTTCAGTCACAGGTGAAGGTTGAGAGTCTTTGTGAGGGGTCTTCACAGTGTCAGTAAAAACAGTATCCTGATCTGAAGCAGAGGCCTCGGGCTGTAAGTCCTCGGTGAACTCGTCTGATCCACTCCCCAGGCTGATGCTCCTTTGTCCTACTTCTCCAATCTGAAGTAACAGTGTGGTCACAGTGGCAATGGCTTGATACAAATCGTTCTCCTCTGGATCTTCGTGAAACATGCTATACAGCGTTTTGCAGAACTGTATGAACTCCTTCTGTAAAGGATGAAAAACCAGCATCAAAGTCCTGAACAGCCACGCTAAGGATCACTGCAGGAGTCAGGTGGGGCACAGTGGTGCAAAGGCAGGTGGAATACTGTGCACTTATATGTTCTTTTATAACTTCTGCCTGCTTTTTAAAAAAAAGTTAAGGGATTTCAAGCCCCAGTGGTACTAGGAAATCCTGTGCTGAAATCAAAAGGGGAAGAGGGCAGTGAAATAGTCTGATGCCCTGATGAGGGAAATCAGGACCTGCCAGATGATCTAAGGGCAAGGGCTAATCCCTTACTGGTGGCTGCTACACAGTGGGTTACAACCAAAGTAGCCATCCACAGGCCTGCAGGCAAACTTCTGCTGTTTCTCTCCTCTCATTCCGAGCTCTTCTAAAACAATTAGAGAGCTTCCCTGCCCAGCTCCTTTTCAGTCTCTTCCTTGCTCACCATCGCAGGTGGTTATCAGGCTAGAGAGCATGTCTCCATATATCCTGTTAGGAGAGCTGTGAGCCCTCAGTGAAATGATGCCTTTATTGAGATCGTGAGCCCCTGCAGAGCTGACAGCCTAGGTACACGCCACCCATTTAAGACTTCATTTAGCAACACAAGCACAGAAGGGGGAAGTCCCATCTTTCTTTGCATGTCTGTACATTTGTTTCATTAATATGGGGTCCTTTTCCCTCCAGTGTAGCTTTACTTATGCCAACAACACAGAAAGCTACTGGCACTAGGAAACTGATGGTAAGATTGTGACAGCCTTCAGCTGTTTTCCTGCAGTTCTAGTCAGTGTTTGGCTAAGACAGGGCAAGTTCCAGGTGTGCTAAGTAACTAAGAAGTTACTGGTTTGTTGCAGAGGAGGTATGGGAAGATAGAACAAAAATGTGCATTCTTGGGAATTCTTAGGCTTAGGAGGAGGAGGCCTTTTTGCAGCATGCATAAGCCTGTTTGCTTGCATGTTCTGCTGCAGGTAAGGGTGAATCTGAAATTCTATTCACCAGCCAGTCTGAGCAGGTAGGATGCTCATCTGCTAGGATGGTAGTTTTTTGATAGTTAGAAGTTTTTTAAGCACCTGCTCCTTGGATCCAATCCAGGATTCAGGCTGAAGTTATACTTCATGAGAGAGAGCCAAACTGTTGAATTCAATAATTTCATTTTGAGTACACTTCTTTAAAAACAGAATACAGCCTTTAAGGTACGTACCTGGCTCATTTTTGGCAATTCCTTTTCAGTTTTAGTATCCTTTTCTTTGGCTAGATCCTTCAGCATCTGCTTCAACTGCTTTTGGTAATCTACTGCATCACCTTTTTTGGAGCAGACATAAAAAGGAGAATTAATTTTCAAGTCACTGGAGTAAATTTACATTTCAAACTGAATCCCAGAGAGCAGAGATAACATGGTAGGGATTACTAGCAGAAAGTTGGTTATCTCATGCACTCACATATGATGTTAGAGAACCATTCAACATACCATTTGATTTTCCAATGACCAGTGGTCTTGATGTTGACAGCAAAGGATTCTTTAATGGTGACTGGCTGTCTCGTTCATCTTCTGTGAGAGCTGTCCAAGAAATGTGACAAATTTAGTCCTTTGAATTCAGCACGAGGATTATTTATTTTTCTAAAATTTACATACTTTAAGAAAGCAAAACAATTGTGCAAAAGATGTTTTGTAAATGCTTTTAGGTACTTCACTAAATCATACTGTAAAATTATGTTCCTGTAAGACTGGTGGTGCTGCAGCTGGAAGCTTGCCAAGAACTACACATTTAATTAAAAACTGCACAGAGGAACTACCACAGAATTTTGTCACCTAATCAAAACTGGATCAAGATATACAAGGAGATCTCTACTGTACATGGAGTACGAGCCATTCAAAAACATTATTCCATTTGTATTTTGTCTGGAAGTAACCTATATAATTGGTTGCAAAAGATCTCCGAATGCCACAGATATGTGAGCTTTGACATTGTAATCTATACATTGCATCCAAAAAGGTTCCATTTGTAATTAATGGAGTAATTTGTAAAATGCAGTGAGTGTACAAATGCACATCCTGTATGCTCCCAGTTGGAAGGAAGTAAGATGGGGTTCATCATGAAGCTTTTCCCAAAAGCAAGAGATTTTTTTGGGAGACTGAGGTATTAATTTCCATTCAGATTTCTTACCTGGTGGGATATGCATCTTATATAGTAACTTTATCTTTTCATTCATTTCTCCATTATACATAACATCTGCAAGGAAAATAAAGAAGAGGAAGGAAGTGAACCAGAGCATTTACTTCCACGGTTTAAAATCAATCAGCCACCTCTTTGTGAACAAAGGATAATTGTTTACATGGACAATAAACATAAGGCCAGTGTGTAACTTTAGGTTGTGCCTGTCAATGAGGAACAGCAGGTGACAGCCATCTGTTTTGTTCTTTGTTATTGTGAAATAGACTGGGAGCACCTAACCCTATGGAGCTTCCGCATCGTTTAAAAATACCAAGGAGAGATGGCAGGGAGTCTAGTAAAGGCTGCTTGCTGCCATAGATTTACAGAAATGTGAAAGGAGAGAGACCGATAATGTTGGGGACATCATATTCTTAGTATTTCTCCCCTTCAGCCCTTACTACTGTTCTACAGATTAAGCCCAAAGAAGGCAACTATTTCACATGTAATATAATTCATATTTTCAATGACCAGTAAAAATTAGATCCTAAACTTTCAAATGCACTCAAATACTAATCAAAACTGGATCAAGATATACAAAGAGATCTTTAAATTAAAAGTATCCCTCTAAGAAGCAAATAAAAAGAGAATACAGGGTGCCTTAGTGTTCATTTAAAAATTCCTAAAAATCGTAACTGGAAAGAATACAAAATCACCAATTTTTACTGAAGCTTTGAGTTTCAATTTTTTCCACTTGAGGTGAGACAACAGTTGAGATCTGCCATTTTCTCTTCAGCCAGATTTTGAATAGGCAGTCTTCACTGATCAGGACAGCTGGTGGCCTCAAGACCAACTCTAGCACAGCCCTCAGTCACTGCTGGCCAGATTTTTTTTTATTCTGCTTACTGTCAACATGCAAGGCTGGCAGCAGTCAGCTGTGTAAGGTTAAGTCTTCAGGAAGCGGTTTCAAAGAGTACACTGAGATTTCAGAACTATACTCAGAGCAACAGCTGGGTAAAGAGAATTTCCTAGCATTCTGTGCAGACCCAAGTGTAGTTCTTAACTCATACAAGATTTTCAACAAAATTACTATTGTCTGAGAAATCAAATATTATAGTACAACATTCAATTGTGTCCTTAGGCCGTCTTTTAAATCAAAACTGATTTCAGGTGATTAAAACACAAAAAAATGAGTAAAGCTCACTGATGTGGGTAATTACAAGCCCTGGAAATCATCTTCTCTGCCAGTTACGTGCCATTTTAACCCTCCTGTGTTCCCCACGTGCCCCTGCCTGCTCTGCCCCCCGGCCCAGCCCGCAGTGAGCCGATACCCAAGCAGCTGGCGAGCCCCTTGAACTCGATGAGCCGGTCCCTGTTCTCATCCAGGAGGCGGAAGGTCCTGCAGGCCAGGAGCTCGGTGTGCTCCCCGCAGGCCCAGGGCGAGAGCAGGCGGTAGAGGCAGGCGAACTGCTGGGCGTCGATGCGGTACTGCTCGGTGTACGGCCTGCTGGGGTCGTGGCGCTCCGACACCGCGCTCCTGCTTTCCCAGTAGCACCTGATTAGATGTTCCCTCTAGGAGAAACCGGAGACACCAGAGCGGTTGTTGCGGGGCGCAGCAGCAGAGAACACAACCGGCAGATAAAAGCATTTGCATCAAACTACGTGTAACATACTCGAAATTCGCTCTGTGCAAGGTGTCATAGTGATACCAAGACCATTCCTGTGTGAAAAAGCAAATCTTGCATCAGAGCAGCCAGCCACTCTCACAATTTCCAATGGATAATTAATAAATATGAAGGGAGACTGGGCAGATTCTTGAAAAAATTTCACTGTGGACTACTGAAACCACAGTTTAACCACATCTGACCCAGGATGTCCCTTAGCAGCTGAAAAGGGTCACAAAAAATATGGAGTAAAACGTAGGCTTGACCTGCTCATTTATTCTCTCTCAGACCTCTCCATTTGGATGCTGTACCATTAGTCTTCTGTTAGGGACAGGCAAAACAAAGAGTCCCAACAAAGCAAGCTGTCCCTGGGAGTGCAAGAGAAATAACAAAAAAGGAACCACTACCATTAAATGGAAGTAGGGGAGTGTGAGTTAAAGATCAAAAACCAGCAGTGAGGAGCAGGAGGGAAGCACTGAAGAACAAGCCCCGGCAGCATCATCTTACAACCACTAATGGAGGCAGGATACAGCTGCTCTTGGGGACAAAGCTGTGTAACACTAACAACACACCACAGTCATATTCTCAGTATTTATAGTTATGAACAATACACAGAAGAAATGGTCCATTAAGGGAAATAATTACAGCTTGGACCTCTAAATCAAGTTTAGTTGTATAGGCTTAGATGCCCCTGTCTCCAACTTTATTTTAAGTTTTATCAAATATCAGCTTGACAGAAAGGAAGTGAAACTGCTTTTAGTTAAAAAAAAAAAAATAGAAAATTTTGAACAAATGGCAAGGACACAATGTTGTGAGGTTTGGGGTTTTTTTTCCCATGGAAAAGAGAGTCTGCCTTTTAAGAGCATTTAGAGAACAGCATTTAAAAGCACTGCCAAGCTCGCAATGAGCAGAGCTACATAATATTTAATTTATTCTGCATGTGAAAGTTAACAGAACCTAATTTGTCAGGGACCATTTCCAAGCAGAAAGTTAGAAAGAAACTCTGGAGCAGTTCTCTGAAGAATCAGTACGTCACTATTCCTCTTTAACAACTGTGCAACCACAGAAAGGACAAAATGGCAAGATCCCACCCAGGGAGCACAGCCCAGACAAAGGATGGGAGGTCAGTGCTGCACGGCCAAGCAACAGCTGGAAGTTACACCCAAAGAAGCCTCAATGAGGTGCATCCCCTGCTTTTCAGGGAGACCAACCTTGAACAAGTCATACAATTCCTCTAAATCTTCAGGAAGAATTGAAACATCTGGGATGACAACTCGGAGCTTAAAAAGAAAGAAAATCATGTTAGTGACATCACTGACACGGGCAGACTCACAAGGTGTACTTGGGTGGAACAGCTGAAAACCACTAAAAATTGTTTGTGCTGTTTCCCCCCTTTTTTAGGTTCACCAGTTGGACAGGTCCATAAAAAGAGAAATCCCTCAAGGGCTACTAGAAACAAAGACAGGAAGTCCCTAAGCTACAGGTCACAGAGGCCGGGACACATCGCATGGTGCTGTCTCTCCTCATGCTCTTCCCCAGGCATCTGCTGAGCGCTGGCCACAGTCACAGATAAGGTGCTGGGCTGGACAGTCCTGCAGTTATTCAGAACTTTAAAGCCAGTCTGAGCTATAATAATGCACGTGGCTGCCAAAGAAAAACCATCAGCATCCCAGGAAAGAGCTCTTTGCAGAGTCAGCAATGATTTTTCAAGACCTGGTGGCACCTTTTTAAAAACTAAACCCTTGTGTCTCCAGAGGTAATGCTGAGCTACCTCAGTCAAAATAATACCCTGCTCACCACATTCTGCTTGGTTGTATCTTCGTGGCTCTGCAGGACACGGATCCGGTGTTTGTAGCGCATGTGCTCTATCTGTTCCACAGAGTGGTCTCCGAATTTCTGTAGTAGAGGAACAGAAGTTTATCATTTGTGTTGTATTTTATGATACTGTTATTGATTGGAAATACAGCTTTTAAAGTGCAATGAAACCTTGACGAAAAAGCATACCCAGTCTCTAATTAATCTAGGTAGGCATACTACATGTAGTCTTGTGCATGAGATGATTCTAGTCACAGAATCTGTAAACACATGTATTAACTTTCAAAGCATCCAAGCTGGATTTAACCTACTTCTTTAAAATTTTAACTTAACTGACTAGTAAATACAAAGAATTATTTTACCTCATAGGAGTCATGAATCAGGTTTGCTATTTCAGTCACTGGAGAGAATTCCTGGTCATCACTGAAGAATGCATGGTGATTACCAATAGGTGGCAGAGGGCTTTCCTCGTTTTTGACATGCTCTAAAAACCTGAACAGAGGAAAATATAAGAACACAGATCACATTGCACTGTGCTCTTCTCAATTCAAAAAAGCAAATAAGTCTTATGGCTCAGACTTAGGAATAAATTGAGTTTTGGGCAAGCTAGGCTTTTCAAAAATGCCTTTGTGGTTACTCATCTGAGGAACAGCAAGCCAGCCAAATGACTAAATGCTGCCCAAGGAAGAAAACTTCTGTCTCTTGAAGTCTGGAGCAGGAAGCCCGTCAATCTAGGGAAGGCACGAAGAGCAGCAGTAAATATTGCACACTGACGCAGGCGATGCATGTCTCGGCAGTGCCAGGAAATTTCACAGGACATCTCGTCCGATGTACAAAGCCATTGTTTAAGGCAGACACTGTGACAGCAGCAGCAGCAACAGCAGCAGGGTGACACAGAGGGGCCCTGGTGTCTACTGAGCAATGCCTCTGTTTTAGGGCAGAACAGCCTGTGATGGAAGGAGCACTCCTGTGTGGCCATACCTGCTCAGGATCATCAGGGCCTGCCCATCATCCTTGCTGTTACACAGATCCACAGCATTGGCTTCTAGTATGGCCAAGCCCAGCTGGAAAATGGCTTTGATGCCATCATAGAAGAAGCAGTCCACAACATTCACAGCACTTTCCAGGGGCATGATGCTGAGGAAAAGGGTAAGGAACCAGGAAAGAGAGATGGAAGCTAGGGCAGTCAGATCCTTCATATGTTCAGCCAGCTCTGGAAGTTGCTCTTTTATAAGCTCTTCAAACACTGACTGGTCTACCTGAGCACCTACAAGTCATAAAGGAACAGTGTTAGCCAGGATTGACACAGGAAAAGAAATTTTTTTAAGCTAATCACTGCTGTCAACTATTAACTGCAAGACTTTCTTAAAATTTAAACCAGCAAGGTACACACACATCTAGAATGGAAAGTGCCACTGTCCTCCTGCTGTGATCTCAGCCAACCCTTGTGTCCATAATCCTTACTATACAACTTTCTGCAAGTGTGTTGTTAATTCTCCTAAGTGCCTTTAGGGTGCGATGAAATAGCAATACCAGCAGCTGTTGGTCTTGGCTACAACAGCACATAATAATTAAGTGCTAGCAAAAACAATCTTAAAGCAGTTTATTGCTTCACTTGGGATGTATGCAGTAAAAATAACACCATACACATTCCTCTCCGATGTAGGTACTCAAGCAAGTGGGCAGCAAAGGTTTTGCTCTAGGTAAGAAAATAGAGGATGGAAGTCTAGATATGGCTACACACACCAAGCAGGAAGAATAACATTTACATGAAAGTACATGCACAGATACAAATGTATACTTACAAGCATATGTATCTACATGTAAAGAACAAAAGATTTCTGCAATGCCCAGATAAAACATTTCCTAACTGTCCCAACCAGTCTTTCCAAAAGGAGCAGATCTGGGCTCTGGTTTAGTTACTAGCTCAGTTCTGTTTTTTCAGCAGCTGTTATAGAATCAATATAGTTTCTCCTCAATGAAGTGAACTGTGTCTACAAACCAAACCTGCCACTTCAGGGCTTTGACCAAAGATACTGCAAGTTAAAAATATTCCTGAATAAAAAATGCAGTTAGCTTTTCAATTTTTTGTCTTTCTTTTCAAGTTATTTCATTTCTTCATTATAGACCACATTCTGCTAAAATTAGGACACAATTTTAATTGCTGATATATATCTATCCCTAGCACTCAAAACTTCGGTTGTTCGAAAGCAGAATATAACCTGGACAATCTTTTGGCTTTGCATCCAAATCACAGGGAAAAAAATAGCTATGACATTTCTCTGTCTTAGAACCTTTCACATCAGGCTACAATGAGCTTCTGCTGGTGACTGAACAAACATTACAGCACCACAAATCAAAAATAAAAGCCTATGGACATCAAAAACGCTTTTTAGAAACCCATCAAGCATGATGCTTTGACGAAAAAGCCTCCTGTAAGATTGAAGAAAAGGAGAAAAACAGACGAATTACTCAAGAGAGGGCATTTTTTTTAATAAGCTAAATGCAAACAATTTAATAGCCCTAGTTAACACAGACCCAAAAAACAGAGCTGGATTTAGAGGTATTCAAAGGAAGCCAGAGACAGATAGGCAATACATATATAAATAGATCATTCCAGACTCGGAGACAGCACTGGCAAAACCAGAGCTTTAAAAGGAACATGCAACACTTTCACAGATCTTCTTATAATGTTGCCACTGTAGATGAGAGTGAAGCAGATGTATTAAAATGAACTTTTCTGTCCATTTTTTCATTAGGCTCCCAGAAAACATGAAATCTGAGCAAATGAATCTGTATTACAGCATGAGACCATAATGAGGTAAGAAAAACCAGGGCATCCATTTGAAAAATTATGACCTTAGATGCAAGATAAATGACATCTTCAGGATTGAAAAGGCAAATCAGAGAAATGAAATAAGATTTTCAGTGTTTCAAGGATTAGAGTGTCAAGTTGATGACAGTCTAACAGGTAAAATGGGGTAAGATGCCTTGTTGGTTTAAGCAGGGGATGGAAAAGTCATGGTAACTGAGAATAGGATATGCCTGACCCTTGCCACCACTGTTGACCCATATACAACTTGTTTCTGTCTTGCACCTACCTATCTGCCTATAATTTCCTCTATGCATTGCAGAAAGGAGAAGGGCAGAGGGGATTCCTTAAGGAGGAGCCCTGCCTGCAGGCTTTTCCTATTTGCAAGCAGTGAAATAATGAAAAAACTTCTGAAAGGGGTCAGAGCTGGCAAGGCTGAAGGAGGGACATGAAAATAAAAAGGTTGAGTATGACTGAATTGCCTCAGTTTTGAAAGCAAAAATTCTAACTAAATAAATAAAGACACACAAAAATAAACAGAAGATTTTGAAAGTCATAAAGAACAGGTCTGAGACAAAAGGAAGCTAAGAAGGCCTGTTATAACCAAGGTCATTAATTTGGTAGCTGTTTGGACCACAGAGATTACTGGCTGACACTGAAGAGGAAAAGCACAGTGACGGGTAGCAAGGTCAGAGATCGCCTAAGTTATTGAGAGATCAAAATTTGCACAACAGTGTTGGCAGGGCACACAAAGAGGAAAAGTTTGGTCTTGGAAGTGTTATGCAGGAAGAAACAATACGAAGTTTAGACAAGAGCTGGTTGCAAATCCAAAAAAAGGTCGACTGAAATGCAGAGCCAAGAACAGTAATTCAAGCAACAGGAACCAGAGGAGGGGCAGGGTGGAGAAGATCAGTAGCACCGATTTGGGCACGTTAAGTTCTAGGGTAAAGCAGAGCTGCAGAAATAAGTGCTCAGTGAAGCAACCATGCTGCGAAACTGCACCAGTGCCACTCAGCCAGTGAGAGCAGGGCAACTTCCAAGCTGAACTCCTGGCTCCTCACACTGTGGTGAGCCATGGCAGTAGAGAGACATAATACTCTTTCCTTGGGGTAAAGAGGGCCAGAAAACAGAGGCCCAGGACAACCCAAACTTTCAGCACTTCAACAATGTAGTCTGTAGCCATGGCAAGTGACAGACAAGATACAAAGCACAAATTAAGAACAACTCAAGGCAAGGATATGGCTGGCCAGGTGAGACAACTCATTAGGCTGGGCAGAGAAAGCTACTTAAGGGCAATAACCCAGCAAGCATCCAAGTTATGAGTAATACAAAGCACGCTCTTGGTATCTAGAAATGCTTGAGTACCAATAAAGTTGTGTTTCTCCTTCAATCAAGGAAGGAGACAGGCAAACATGGAAGTCAGATACCAAAACAGCAGTTTAAAGTCATGTTTGAAGACAAGAAGAAAAATTCTGATAAGTGGGACAGTTACAATGCCCAGTCCACTAGCAGAAAACACCAGTGGTATTCAAAGCACCACAAAATATGTGAAGCATCCTGCTAAACTTTGGAATACTTCAGCTTTAACTTAACTTCTTGCCAGTTCAGTGACAAGACAAAAACCGAGCAGTGACAGAGTGTCTGGAGGAAGGTACGACAACCCCATCCTTCAAGGAAAAGACTGGATATCTTCTCAAATGTCTCCTTTCACTCCACAGGCAGCACAAGAGTGCCCAGACCATTTCTAGCTCCTAGAACCACTACTGCCAGGGATTTGCTCCTATCCTCGCATCCTCACACGGGACCCTGGTCCCTCCCTTTGCCATAGCAAGGATGTAATAGCAGATGCTGCAGCTACAGACTAAGGTTAGCATTAAAAAGGGAAAAGCTATCAAACATTTCTGTAAGGGAAGGAAGTGACTGCAAAGAACAAATATTGCTCAGCCCCTCTCTTTCTGTGCATTAGGCAGTCTGCACAACAATCTTAAAAATAATGGCACTATACAGGAGACACAGCTCACAGTGTGTGGCAGAGGGACTTGTATCAGCCCTCATTACAAAGGGCTAGTGTAGATGCAAGCCTGCATTGCTCCAGCAGCCAGGCAATTCAGACAGTTCAGATCACAAAGCAGATCTTTCCTAGGTTCCTCTTAAACAGCTTGAATCTCTAACACTGCACACTCCTAGCCAAGACCTGCAAGCTCTTCTATTTATGTAACAGGCACAAGTGTCACCACCTTCTGACCAACAGGAAAGAAAAAAATAAACTGTAAAGTTGAGCATATATTTACAGATCGTGCAGTTCAAACCTTTCAGACCAAAACCAACCCTGGCTGGAATCTGAGCAGCCACTGCTGCTGTCCCTGCACACCACACAAGTAGACAGAGCACCTAATCTGTGGGGTCTGGACCCCAATTGACCCTGAGCATTTTCCCCACCCCTGTGCCACATGGCTGCCCCTTCCCGGCCTGCAAGACAACGAACACGAGCTCACCTATCACTCGGTGGTTGAAGTAATCCGGCAGCATCCGCTCACATACAGCAACCAGCAGCCAAAAGGCTTCTTCCTCTTTGGCATACAGCAGCAACACGGAGGTCAAAATATTCATAGACTTACAAGGGCAAAGACAAAAATGGGATTTGTTAGTGACAGCAAATCCTACTGACAAAAGCTCAACTGTGGCTATTTTTATAGAAAGAAAAGTAGCCTAACAGGATATAAAGAACTAAGAAGAAAACAGCAAGAAAAAGAGAGAATATACACCAAATACAAAATTGCAACCCACAGGCATAGCAAGTTTTTCAAGCTTATGTATACTGCTTTTCATAAGAGCAATACGGAACAATGGAAAAAAGCACATTACCGAAGTTGCCAAGATACAAAGCAGGTAACTGATACTGCAAGATGCTGCTTTCACTGCCCCCTATTCCAGTATCAGGACTACTCTGATATTAATCAGAATTCAGGGAGCTGGCCAGCTAGACAAAGTACTTTTATCACTTATCATCAGTTTTGGAAGAAAGTGGCAGAAAGGTTCATTAAGCCTCTGCCCCAGTGCGCTACATAAATCTCATCTGTGCAGGCTAATTCACCCTGCACTGCTTCCAAGTATTGTCCAAGAAATGTACTTTCAGAAGCAACAAGCAGAAGCATCAGAAACAATTTTTTTCCCCTCCTGTAACTATAAATGCAGTTTGCAAAATGCTGAAGGAATATCACTGGTAGGACAGAGCCTTTTGGTGAGCCTATGTACTTGTTTTCCAAGAAAAAATGAAGTCTAGTATCTAAAATGATGTGCTTTTCCAACTAAAAGGGCATTCTTTATCAAAAACACCATTAAAAGCACCCTCAAGAGAACAATAAGAGAATGGGAAGGAAGGGAAGAAAAAGCAGGGAGCATTATCCCACTGGGAATTTCCCACCTGGCAGTATCCTATTTTGGGGTTCCTGTGCGCGTAGGCTGTGAGCACCCTCCTCAGGGCAGCTATCCCTGTCTCGTTCTGGAAGGCCGGGTGCTCAGGCAGCGAGCGGTGCAGGTCACGCTCAATCTCCTCTGTTGCCATGCAGCACTTGCCCATGGATGCCTCCACCAAATGTCCATAATACCCAGGATGCGAGGCAAGATCCGTCTCGGCGTCTGAAGGCAGCAGGTAGGGAGAAAGAGGAAGATGGGAGCAGATAAGGATGATGCTAAACCTATGTGTTGTGGGAATTACTGCTCAGAAGGGTATAAGCAAGATGGTTTTCTCCAAGGTCTGTGAATATCCAGACCTAAAAGACAAGGTCCTAGCAGATGTCTTGAAAACTTAGTATTAGCAAAGCTTAATCATCATTCAAAACACCTTGATTGAGCAAAAGATGTCTCCAGCAGAAAGTATTGGTTTGGGTTTAAAGTACTGGTTAAAGATCATCTCATTCCAACCCCCCTTGTGTGGGCAGGGACACCTGTCACAACACCAGCTTGCTCAAAGCCTCATCTAGCCTGGCCTTGAACACTTCCACGGATGGAGCATCCACAGCTTCTCTGGGCAAGTGTCTCACCACCCACACATATTACTGGGAGAAATGTACTCAGCACTGTTCACATCCTTCAAGGAGGAAAAGCTCCACATTTACAAATGTCTGAACATGCCATATATTGGATTAAGGACTAAACTTGAGATTGTATTGTAGGTACATTCTGGCTCTGCCTTATCTCTCCATGAAATGAGTTGTTTTTTCCATCTCCAGTTTCTGTAAGCCCTGCCAACATTCAACGAGGAGCAGGAGCAGGTCTGCCAACTTTGAGATTGTCATTATTTTGCAATAATCTGATTTGTCTAGGGCTAACTCAGTATTTATGCTACAATCTAATTGCTGCTTGAAGATGAACATTGTTTTATGAAAACATCATGCTAATTTTAAGTTACATAGATTACAAAGATGTTATTTTGATTTTTCTGTACATCATATGATATCATCCTGAGATAAAACTTTTACAGGTCTATCTGGGTACTTCTTTGCATATATTAGTTCAGTTCAGATCATGTCTTTTCCTTAGGTAGTATCACAGGTTCCATGTAAAGGACATTTAATTGCCTTTGAGAGATTTCTTGCCTAAATGTTTTGCCATGTCCAGAATCTGATGATGCCTATAGCCAACATTTCTAAGCATGCCCACCTGAGAAAAGGAGCCAGAGTTTGCCTCTTAAGGATTCAGGAATTCCCATAGCAACAAGTTTTCTGATTTTCTCTGTGCGAAACATGCACACAGTTCTGCCATACTCTACAAAATGGTCATCCCACAGGCTCTCTTTGATTTGCTCCCTAGACTGGGAACAAGAAGATATATTTAAAAGAAACAATCACGTGCATGTGAGAACTGGTAAACAAAAGCATTTCACATATTAGAAATTCCACAAGGTATTCCATTGCCAATGGAAATGGGAAGCCTGCTCTAGGGACTTTGACTTTGCATATCTAATTCACCACACAGGGATAAAAATAATAAATATTCACCAGAATAAAACAGGAGGAGGGAGAAGAAAAAAATCCAAGCAAATAGAAAAGCTGTTATCCCATATCTAACTTCTCCAACCAATACAGAGTGCATTTTACTAAAAATGCTTATCTGTCTGAATGTAACTCCAGGTTTTTTGAAAACAAAACAAAAAAACCCAAAACTTAAAACTCCTACAGCTTCCCCCAAATGTTACATACCTTTCCAAAATCAAGGCCTGACATTCCTGACTGATGAAAGTCTGACCTTAGTGCTTCTGCATTGAGCAAGTAATTGTTCTCCTTTTCACATTTACTTCTCTCTTTCCCTTGTGAAGCCTCTATTCCCAGACATACAGGCTTATCATCCCCCAGCGTGCAGATGGATCCAAAGGCAAGGCTGTTCTGCAAGGCAGAATCAAAGTGGTAATGACTGAAAAGACTAAGAACTACATCCTCAACTGTCCTCAAGACACAGAGCTGGGTTACCCTTTGCCTTTTGCATCAAAACCTGTAACACCTTTCAGGAGGAAAGGTCTTACTCAAGACATACAAATTGTCATTCATTTGCATGTCAGGTTGTTACTTTAAAAAGAAAGTTGTTAGCTAATTCTAAGTGTCCTTGATGACAAGCTACCAAACAGTCTTCTACTGTTATGATTTGAAAGACAGAATCACAGAACAATTTGTGTTGGAGAGGACTATTGTTTTCAATCCCCTGCTCAAAGCAGGAGTCCTCAGCCCTGGTTGCTGGGGTCTGTGCCCAGTAATGTTGAGTGGCTCCAAGAAAGCAGAGGGCACTGCTGCTCTGGGCAGCCTGGTCCAGTTCTGCCTAACCGTGAGGGGAAATCTCTCTTTTTATCTTTTCATATTTTTTCTTGCTAAATATTGAAGCAGTGGCTGCTTGTCTTTCAACTGGCATATTGAAGAAGAGTTTGCCTTTATCTTCCAACTCCCCACTATTTGGCAGAAGACTGGCTGAGGAAGCCCTGCTCCCTCCACCTCTCCTTATAAGCATGTACTCCAGCCCCTGACCATCTTATAGCCCTACACTGGACTTACTCCAAATTATCAATGCTTTTCATGTGTAATTGAGCAGAGTCAAAACTGGACACAGTACTCCTGATCAGCCTCCAAAGTGCTGAATAAAAGGGAATAGTAACATTCCATGACCTGCTGGTTACAAACCTGTGGGTACAACCTGATATGGGTTGTCCCTCTGCATTGTAAGAGCACACTGGTGACTTACAGGCTCAACTTGTTCATGACTCCTCCAGCTTTTCCACACAGCTGTTCTCCAACCAGCCAGTCCCCAGCCTCTCCTGTCACAAGGGATTATTTTCCCAGGTTTCACACTTGCTTTTGTTGAATTTTGTGAGGTCTCTATCAGCCCATTCCTCCAGACTATTGAGGTCTCTGTGAAGGGCAGTCCAGCTGCCCACCATAGTCCCTGCTCTCCCCAGCATTTCAATTACAACTATGCTGTGAGTGTCCTCTATCCCACCAGCCAGGCCTTTAAAGGTGGCATCAGATAAGCATTGCCTCAAGATCAATTTGGAGGTCACCCAAAGAAGGCAGGACAGTGGAATAATGGATAAACATATTGAATAAATAATAAAATAGAAGTTCATTACCTGATTGTTATTTTGCAAGTTGTTGCAGTGAAATGCGTTGCCGGAGTTCACCTCTTTTAACCTCTGGAGCAGATTCTCCACCAAAGTATCACGGTCCTTCAGCTCAATGAACTGAAAGGCTGTCTTACTCCTTATGCTAACAATGATGGGATTAGGTAGAAGGCTTGTGTCCTCCATCTTCTCTATACTGATTACCTTTTCCATAAACATTACAGAAAACACATTAGGAACCACATTCACAAACACATATTCAAATATTCTATGTGTACTGAAACACAGCATTTAATATGCACGCTTTAAATGTGGATATTCATACTGACTTTCCTTGATCAAACACATCCTACTGCCTGAAGTTCACGGTCTCTCTAGAAGCTCAAAGCAGATGCCAAAAAGTATCCCAAATGCCTCTTTTTTTTTCCCCTAAATTCTTTTGCATCCCACTTCTAAACAGCAGACTGAGGGAAAAGATAAGAAAGGGGTGTATGATTAAAAAAAATATTTATAAAAGGATCAACTTGATCAAATTCTGGGGGTGGAGGAGGAAATTTACTTTCCCACCTTTGAAGACAAGGAAAGACAGTTGTTTTGGTAATTTTGATTAAGTATACAACACTTTTCTGTTTCTGCAACAGTGGAAGGTAGGTTGCTACAGTTACGATATGATGTGGATGTTATTCTATTATTAGTTGAGGATGAAAGGAAAGCTTTAATTAAGAGTTCATAACAGCCTTGTATTCATAGCAGATCAGACAGGTGTTAGCCGACAGCTTCCTTCTCCTGTTGTACTCCCACCACCTTCCCCTGTGCTCTCCCTCCATTTAAACTCGTCTCTCGATTTCATAGAAATTTGTCAGCCCACCACTGCATCCATAACATCCCCTCCTTCTCTCTGCCCTACAGCTTGGCAGAGTACCCACAGGTTTGTTAAAGGCTGTCTATGGAGGGAGGCAAAGATGCTTCTGCATTGCTGGAATGGGTTAAAGTCAGTCTCTATCAACATCAAGCTGGATGTACATGTTTGTGGAGCTGGAAGGGGAGCCCTGTCCAAGTCTTGGGCCAAGCATACTCTGTTTTTGCAGTGTTCTGTCCTGCTGCATTACCTGTCCATACTTCACTTTGAAGATAGTTTTGAATCACCCATATTTTTAGGAGCTCAGGCCCTAGTGAGTCCCAGAACAAGCTGTGAAACAATCCTGATTCACACAAACATCCTACTCTTTTTCATCAAACACTTTGTAGATAAGTCAAGTGGCAGTGGAGGCTTACGACAGAAAAAGGCAGATTAAGACCCAAAATGAAACTAGCAAAAAACTCTACCTCTTTAAGTGGGATGATAACAGTGCAGCAGCCATTTTCTTTGCTGGCAAAACAGATATAACTGTCTGAAGTATACATCCTCCCTGCTGTGTGACAGCGACTGAACGGCGTCCAGAGAGAGCAGTCCACAACTTCGTGCAGCTTCTCCTTCCTGGGCAATCTGAAGAAGGCCCGAAAGAATTCATTCTGTGCTCTGACTTCAAGATCCCTTAAGAAAAAGCAGCAAGAACAAATCATAAGATCCTGAAAGCCAGGACATAGAGTGTGAGGTTAACTTTTCTTGTTGGCCTCATCAAGAGCAAGGAATACAGAAAAAAAACACCATGCACAGCAATCTTCAGTGCCTGTGTGAACAGAGCACTATATAAGCAACTTCGAAATATGTTAAAAGCAAAACATTATCAGTAACTGCTTGTTTAACAATAAGGTCAAAAGCAACTAGTGTAGTTACTAGGAAGGGGAAGGACGTTAATTTGAATCAGCTGTTTTCCTAGTTTGGGGTTTTAATTATTTTTTAACCATGCATTTTCTATGACTGCTGTATGACTTTACAGACTACAGGAGTTATAAATTTCAGTGCCCAGGAGATAACTGAATCTTTAATCTGATGAACATATATTGAGCAAGGGAGATTAGCTTGATGTTCCTTGTTTCCCTTCATATTAGCATTACCAACATCACCCCAGGAACTGCACCCAAAAGTAATGCATTTGCTCAATGAGTACTTCCAAAGTGGTCAGTAATAGAAGTGTTAATGATGGTGTCATTTACATGATGGAATCCTTAACTTGCTCTGTATCAGCCTCAGAGAACCCTCAGAACAGTTTCAAAATGCAAAACCGTTTCAGGTCACTTACAGACTCAGCTGGGAAAAACAGTACCAGCCACACTCAGTTTGAACTTGGCCTCCTTCCAGCCACACATCCACATTTATGTGGAGAGAAAAGTTTAAATAAATGAAACTTTCATTACTGAGCCATGCTTATACAGACTTGTCTTTGGGGACTTATTTTTCTTCTCCTTTCTTAATGAAGAAACCTGCAGTAATTTAGAGAACTATGCAATTACATTAAAAACAGGCCATGGCTATTAGCTTACCAACAGCAGCTCCAGAAACATTAGGGCTTAAATTCTATAATTTTCTTTACTACAAGTAAATTTTTCCTAGCATGATTCACCTTAGGAAAAAAAAAAAAAAGCGCTTGATTTTGTGCCACTGAAAGGATTTAAAGCGTGGGCTGAAGCATAACAGGGAGTGGTACCTTGGTGCTGTAAATCCCCTCTCTACTCCTTCCTTCACTCTGCTCTTCTGCAGATATCTTCCCTCTACTCCAGCCCTGCTGTTAAATGTAAGTTGAGACAAATGAAGCCATTGCCTCAATAAGTAAGTTTGTTTGGATTTCACAGGTTTTTTGGTTTAGTTTAATCCATAGAAAAAGACATAGCCATGTGAAACAAGGAGGAAGGCAATCCAGAAACTGAGACCTGAGAAGGGAGAATCTGTATCTGCAAGCAACAGAAGACAGAATGAGCTCAACCAGCGTTCAGCTTCTGTTTCCTTCTCAAGCATTATCTTCCTTAATAATATTATCCAAAGAAAGCAGACAAATAGTCTCCTGTTTTTTCACAGAGAACAAAGAGAAACCCTCTTTGTGAAGAAAGACAAAAAGGTTGCTCCTGAACTAAAATTCCACAGTGAGAGCAACTCTGCTAAGTGCCTGCAGCGATCTGCTATTGTGACAAAGCTGGATCAGGATATGCCTCCTAGTTAACTCACCACTAAAATATTTTCCATTTCTGCACAGCACAGATGAATGCTGCTGATAGCATCTGTAGTCAGGTCTGGTAGAGCTGTGCTCTCCTGTTATTGTGCTGAAAGGTAAGAGCCTCCCTGCATCTACTGGGTTGTGAAGATTTCTCCACCTTTATGTGAAAAGAGGCATTATAAAGAAGAGCGGGACCTCTATTGAGGCACATATGACTGTTTCCTGTGTTTCAAAATCTGAAGCTTCTGAGTTTTCAGTATTTTGCTGCATTTCTTGGGGCTGTGGGCTCCACGTGGGGAGGGTCTTTCA
Source organism: Donacobius atricapilla (assembly GCA_013397315.1). Lineage (NCBI taxonomy): Eukaryota > Metazoa > Chordata > Aves > Passeriformes > Mimidae > Donacobius > Donacobius atricapilla. The sequence goes on along the minus strand of WBMY01003897.1, from coordinate 729,814 downwards.
GACAAGAAACCACAGGATTTTAAGCTGAAGAAGAATGACACTAATCACATCTGAAAGCAAGTAAATTCACCAGCACTGTATCCACCCCCACTCACCCTGTACCCATGGAAGGCTGCCAACCCCAACATCCCTGGAACTGCCTGTCCCCCCGTGACTCACACACAGGCGCACACAGCGACACCACAGAGACCACACCATGGCCAGGGCTGCCCCAGAAACAAGTGCTGAAATGGGCCAGGCTGCTTGCAGGAGGGAGCCCAGAATGAAAAATGGAAGCAGAGGGTATGCGTGCTGTCAGCACCTATCACTGCGGGCTCAAACAAGAGGTTTTATTCCGAAGTTGAACATAACATATATTTCCTGTTAAGAAAGTAAATTCTAGGGCTTAAAGGTTTCCCTTCATAAACACAGCCAATAGGATGTTTCTTCCACTCATTTAATTAAGAGTTGGTTAAAAAAACCCTCTAAAAAACCCACAAACAAATTTAGCTCCTAAAACAAGACAGGCAATTGTTTAAATATGATACAACAAAGATGGCCCACGTCACCAAGTCCCACAGCTTCCATTTAGAGTTTCACAAAACCTCCAACACCAAACAGAAATGCAATCTTTCTACTCGCACCCCTCCCTGTTTGAAAATTTCTACTCTCACTTAACAATTTCCAAGTCTGTTTGGTTTTTAAGCAAATGCCGCATACTGAGTGGTACTTAACTAAAAAAAGGAAAGCTATCATTATGTAAAAATAATGTTTATTGAGTATTTACACAAGCATTAGAAGAATAAAAGGCAACAAGATGCAACTGCCTTATTCCCTACTTTTCAAAAAACTCAGCAATTCTTTCTGAGTGCAGCTCCCAATTTGCATGTTAAGGGATCATGGATGGCCTCCAACTCCAGCACTTCAAAGTGAATGGCAAGCCTGAACTGCAATAACTCCTTGTGCATGACCCTCATGTTACCTTCCAAGAGTTTTAAAGGAAATAACCTACACAAGACTAATACAACGCCTAAAAGCATCAGGACACTTAAAATGCTGTCCTCACTGTCAAATGTTTTTCTGTGGTTTAAATCCAGCAGAAGCCAACTTGGCAAGATTTTAGCTCTGCTGAGTCACTTGTTGCCTATCTAAAATCTAAACACACTTATTGACCTCTTGCTTTAAAAGAACAGATTAGCAGATTCTTCTTGCTATTGAGACTCCAGAAAGTCAGATACTTTGGAAACAACACATTCAATAATATATGTCTTGTTTATTAGAATAACTGCTAAATTTATGTGGGAAGAAAGGCTTTTTATAAGCAAGCTAAGAGATATTATCTGAGAAAAGCCAACATGGACTTGTCAGGACACATGTAAACTGAACATCATTCCCTTACACAGCAGGAACACTAGACTTGTAGATGAAGGAGTTGCAATAAATGTTTTAGACAAAATTTATGCAAGTCTTGATATATCCTCTCATGGAACTAATAAAACTAGAAGTGACAAACTGTTGTACCAAGACAGTTACAAAAGAATACCTCAAAACATAACCCTACAGGGCTACCTATTAAATTAGAAGGCTGTATCAAGAGGACCCCCTTGGGAATCTGTCCTAGATTAGCTTCTGTTCAGTGTCTTCATCAGCAACCCGTATGATGGATCAAGAGCTTGTTACTAAACTTGCAGTTGATGCAAGGCTGGTAGAGGCTGATGAATGTAACAACAGAATCAGGTTCAGATTTATTTTCATAAATCTAAGGGATGTTGTGGGAAAAAAAAAAAGCATTAGTAATATTTTCAGCTGTACATCATAAGCTTCACAAATGCAGCATGGAGATGAATTTCACCAGGAGCCTTCCCTTGGGGTTACACCTGATCACAAGCGGAACAAGAGTCAACAGCCTCGTGCTCACAGGAGGAAGAGGAACACAGGCTGGGCTGCAGAAGCGCACGGCCACCAAGATGCAGCATGGCAGTCCAAAACTGGCAAGGTTTCTGGGGCAATCCTATATCCCACCACCGTGTGCCTGCCCCCACATGACATCAGTGATGAATGTCCAGAGAAGAGTGACCAGAATGGCTAAAATCCACACTGATAAGGAAACCCTGGCTGGAAGTAGGGCAGTGCAGCTTCAAGAAAAAAAGAGAAAGAAAATGCACATCAACCTCCAAATACACAAATGACTGCTCTAAAGAAAGTGAGCACTTCTGATCTCTTTAATAGTACTGGGTAGAACAAGAAGTGACAGTCTCAAAAAGTGCAGAAGATTCAAGTTAGACTTCAGACTTCTAAGTGACAGAACAGTAAAGTACTTGTATGGATCCTGATATGCCCCTTACTGCAAATCCTTAAAAATGCATTAGACAATCACAGAGAAATAGCCCAAACCCTACTTTTTGTGATAGAGATGCAATAAAAGGAGGTTCTTTCTAGTCACATTCTCCTTGTTGCTCAAGGTTTAAAGCAATCTCAGATTCTCCCTCTGAAGGAATAAATGCAGACTGAAGTGACAAAAAATGTGAAACTACTCAGGATACTTCAAACAGTTTCCATTGAGCTTAGATCAGGGTTAACAACCTTCTTTGCCTTCACATGAAGCAAAGTCGTTCTCATTGGTAATTCCCAGTTAAACATGAAGAAAAGAAACTGATGTGGTTAGAGCCTAGGAAAACATATCACACTGTTGAAACCTTACTGACACCAGCACTAAAGCTTTTAAATTGTGGGTTCTGCTCTGGAGAATTTCTCACTACATTTGAGAAATGCAATGGGTATCTTTGCATCATGAAAGAGATGGAAATTAGAAGTACAGGAAACCTATACCAGAGACTGTTGCAGCCTTCTTTTTTTAAAATAATAGCTATCCTATGTGTTCCAGTAAAATTGTATGGCACATACATATGTCTGCAAGAAATGGCATTTGTAGGTACCAAACACATCAGCTTTACTTTGCTTTTTATGGCAATTACCTCAATTGCCAATAATCCCTTCATAATCCATTGTTCTGTGCCTTATCATTTCATTAAACTTACGCAGTTTGTCACACACACACAAACACGCACTCACACTTTGATTAGAAGGCATGAACTAAAATTCTTACTTTATTTGAAAGTCTGACGTTATATATAGTATATCTACAAAGGCCAGGGACTGGAGGAGAAGGTTGACACCTCTCCCCATCCCGTTGGTCAAGACAACTGTCCATCAGCTGTCCATATCTCTAAGATCAGGAATGTAAACTACTTTGAAACTATACAATAACATTGGCTGTGTTTACATACCAGAGCGTGAGAAAGAACTCAAAACATGAAACTGTGAAACTGAAGAGGAGGCTGAAAAAATCAGGGTGACATTAAACAGCACAAAAAATTGCATCCTGATTTGTTTGACTCTAGCCTTGATATAATTTGTGTCACAGGCTGTGGGCCCTCCACTGCTCAGCAAGATGACCCCAAGAGCCTCAGGAATGGCAAAGGTTTATGGTTTTCAGACTAGATATACACATCATGATAGCAGTGAAAATGTATTTTTTTAAAAAATAAAGATATTGAAACAAGCCTCTCACAAAAGAAAACCTAACAAATGAAAGCCATCTACAGCAACTTCATTAATTTGTCAGAGCTGGAATAGTTCCAATGATGTGCGTGTCTGCTTTCATTTTCATAGATTATTATTTGCTTCCATATCATGTACAAGAATTAACTATGACAATTATTAGACGGAATGTGTTGACAGGAATGTAATAGTTCTTATAGTACTACAATGGCTTCAAGAAAAAAAGCAGCAACAAAAACTTCATACACCAAAAAAAATACAACATCCCCCCCCTAAACATGTTAACACTGAAAACCAGTTTATCCACTATTCAAACTACAGTCTTGCTTAATCACCTTACATCAAAGTGGTTGCTAAATGGGACAAAGGGCACAGAAACACCAACTTATCCAACCACTACCTAATTCATGCAGAGGAAATGGGATTTTGGTATCTTCCGTGTTTCCCTTTCTGCCATCCCAAGTCACAGCACAGGTTAGAGAACATCTTGACCAGGAAATCTCCAGTAAATATATTTTTGTCTTTCCTTCTCCCTCTGTTCCTTTAACTTTCTTTTTTCTTCTTTAGTTGGAGCGAAGGAGAGAGAGAGAACCTGTTTGAATAAGTGTGTGGGATGGTTGCTCTTGCTTGACTGCTAATAGACACACCACTTTTCAAAAATGCCACAAGGCACTTATAAGTTGATTCCCTGGGAGCCCCTTTCCGTAGCGTATTTTTAAGCTTATCCTTTCTTTACAACTGGAATTTTACTTTCGTTCCATTCAGTTAGTACCCCTGATTCAAAGACTATTTTGAGAAGCGACAATGACAAAAATTGGTAGATGCTGAAAAATATCTCCCCCCAGGTTTTTGTTACATCTCCTCTGGATTTCTCTTCTTGCATCAAACTTTTCAGCCCAAAAGCAGGAGAAGGGTGAAATGGTAAAGCTTGGAAAGGCGCTGAGATACAACCTATCACAGCCATATTCTACAGTAGCTAAAGTACATATCCCAATATCTCTTGAGCCAAAAACCTACAACGTTAAAAAAACCAAGTTACATATATAGTGTAAAAGCAATGGTAGCTCTTGAATTCCAAGGAACCCTGGCTATTAAAAAAAAGGTCTGCAAAGATGTTTATGGTTGCTCATCACTGTTACCTCAAGTGAATTCTTCAGTAACATCACAGATGAAATCCTGGTGTCGGTGATTTTCCTTACTGTGCATACATATGAAATTGCAGAGGAAGTCCATTTTATTGTTTTAAACTCCATTTGAAACTTTGCAGAAGTGTTTCTCTGAGATACAGGCCCACCACCACTATAAAAATGTCTCTCAGAAATAATAAAATGGCTACTGGCCTCTCTTTTTTGGGAAATTATACCATGCATTCCTTATGTTTTAGTCAGGAAGCAACACCTGGGTGATTCCCTTCATACCCCTGGCAGAGGGACAGGAAGGAAGAGCAGGAAAGGGCTGTGATTCAAGAGGAGATAATGCCCCACTCACATCTCATTCAGAAAGAAGTATTTTAAATCAGCACCTCAACCTTGATGCCCCAGGCAAATTCCAGTTTGGGCTATTCCATCCTGCCCACCTAAAAGTCCTCAGGGCAGCTTCCCTCCCCCTTTCTCGAAGCAGCAAATATAACACAGAGTTGTGTGTTGTGCTACCAGCAGAGAAATAGCCATCAATGTTCCCCTGAGAGCCAAATGCATTTCTGTAGTGGGAGAGGAACGCAGAGATGCATTTCAGGGATGCAAGGGGTAGAGCTGACAATAGCAATACCACAACTGTGTATTTTTTAAGTCCTGTAACTGCTTGCTAAATTGGCTATGGCAATCACACTAGTGGGAATTCTATGTTTTAGATATGATCAAAGGCAGTAATTCCAGAGCACTGAAGGCACAAGGAAAGCCTACACATTACGCCAAAATTTTAAGCAAAATAATGCTGCTCTTCAGGGAAGATGGAAAATATCCCCTGCTGCAATCTTCCCTTCTATGGGACAGTACTTCTGAAACTTTGTGTTGTTTAAGGGAAGAATATAAAGCTGAAAAATGAATCTTGCATACAAATTAAAATGCACCTTTTGATACACTGTAACACATTATGATGTCTCTTTTGCATCCAAAGCAAAAAAAAAAAAAAACACAACCTTTGAAATCTTACCCAGCTAACACACCAAACCATTAAGCCCACTATTGAACCTCTTCTCATACAACAGTTTAGCGTTTTACCTCTTGGTAATCTGAGTAGGATCCTGCAGGCCTGGATCCAGTTCAAAGATTTCATTATCCAATAGCCTTCGGAGCGTCACATCTGCCAGTTGCTCCATGATTCTGAAAGCCTCAGCAATATTGAGGAATGTGGAGAAGTCACGCTCTTTATTTGCTGTAGTGACACGGATGGTGTCCGTCATGAAGACATTGGAGGTTCTTTCCAGTTTCTGGACTTCAACCCAAGGAATTATGAGTTTCACTGCAATCCAAGAGAAGAGCAAAAGGTTGGAAACATTGCTTACATCTTTCAGATTTGGGAAACAATCAAATTAAGAATGAAATGAAAACCAAAGAGGAGAAGAGAAATTTTTACGGGCAAGACCAAGCACATGCTGAAATGTCTGTTATGACTCTGCATTCAATCTCACCCAGTCCAAAAGATGTCTTTTTCAGAATCTCTCCCTCAAAATTTTAACTGTCTTCACAAGAAATGCTAGACTGGGGCATGGTGCCTTTGCAGAACATCTGCCACATGCTGCGCTCCTAACTCCTTTACAAGTCATTTCTGCAGCTTGCTTCCTTACCACCAGAAGAAACAGTTCATCTCCAGAATACAAAGATAAGAGGAAAAGCCTTTGTAATCTCCTAGAAACAAAACTGTAGGCAGGTGGAAAACCAATTGCATGCACAGTTACTTTAGCTTTTAAAATAAAGCTAGCTCCCATCCAAAAGAATGCTTTTTTGGAGCCTGCTATAAAGTGTAATTACTACTATAAACAAGACATTAAAAAAGCTGCCTAGGCATTGGGATCTTCCCATTTTGGTCACTTTTTGCTGTAAAGACGCACAGGCACATCTTGCCCTAAACATTAACTATAGTCAGACTTGTTTATAGAGAACAAGAAGTGTACAACACTGTTCTCTATACTTAAAGCTGTTGAATCATATAAATACAAGTGGCAAACAGAATCAGCTTACTTAGGTTACTACAGGATGTTACTTGCCTTTCACACGAATCTGTGGGTAGAAATTAGGTTGGAAAAGACTTTAAAATAGATTAAATTTCTTCTTAACAACTGTTGGAAGCTTCCCAGACTTCTCTGTGCCAGTAACATCAAGACTACACCCCCTAACATCCCTAGAAGGTCTCCTGATGCCAATAAAGCAATAAAAAGGCAGTAATAACAAACATTGTCACATATATCCAACCTTATCCAAGATCATTAATTACCTACGGAGCTACCCTCAGCAAGTTTTCTGTACTACATGAACCACAGCTGCCAAGCTTATTTGCAGATTACATTTTTTTCTTACTTAAATAAAGCACAGCTGCATCAACATGCACAGACTGTTGCAAATGGTCATAAAATCATTTGTACCAGCCCAGCCAAGGGAAGAAAGATTAAATAATGCTGTGGCAACAGCACTGCTGTTCAGGCAGGTCAGAGCCACACAGGCTCTACAGTGTTGGTTACAAAAAAAGCACAACAGCCTGTGTGGGACGCAAGCCATTGATAAAAGGTACAAAGTCTTCGAAGTTTCAGAAAAACACAAATTTAATTAAAAATGTGAAGAAACCTTGCCACACCCTTTCAGGCTATCTGACAATCTAAGCCTCTGAAATCCTACAAATACTTGGAGGCTTAGATAAAAGGGACTTGTCCGGGAAAAAATTTTCCATGGAGTTTATATTCACATAAGCTATATATTAAATTTATGAGAAGTTGAAAACAGGTTCTAATATCGCATTCCAGGTCACTTCAACACAAAACAAAACAAGAAGAAGGGAAAATACTTGCCAGAAGTAGAAGACTTAACACTTTGTCTATAAAGAGATTTCAGTCTATGATTTGGAGGGATTTTTTATAGAGGTAAAACACAATTGAGAACTAATTTTATTGCAATTCATACATTGGGTTTTTTCTCTGTGTCGTATTGAAGAATGAAATAAATGTGATTTTTTAGCAATATTTTCAAGACCAGATTTAAACAGATTTCATTTGTGATTGCTACCTGAAAAAAACAAAGGCAAGGAATCACTTGTTCTGCATGTAATCAGCATCAGCTTCTCAAATAGTAACAACCAAAACGGTACTAAATCTGGATTATTCCCTGTAAAACAAATATTTCATAAACATGACAAAACACTAGCCTAGAAACAGAAGTAATCTGCTTTATCACAATCAAGGAAGTGGAAATAATGTCAGCATATGTGCTGCTTCCCATTGAGTTACAGAAGTTTGCTTAACTGAAAGAAAATTCAGGGTTTTTTCTCACATTTCCATGCAAATGTATGGGAACACAAAGACAGCGCAGTTGACTACACTGGTGAATGAACAGTGTATTTTCAATGGTCTAAATAAAAAGTTGTGAACGTGTAACTGTTTGTTGGGTTTGGTTTTATTTGGTTGATTTTTATAATGAATATTATTAAAGATATGAGAAGAAATCTCAAACAATACAGCATGATACTGTATTTACATTATCATTTAATAATCTGTAGTATTGTATAAACCAAATTTTTGGAACCATATAAAGTGTTTTTCGCTCTCTCTCCTCCTCCCACTGTTATCTATCATTAATAAATACGTTTTGTTGCTCTGTGTGCTTTGACAGACTGGCTTTGTCAGATTTAATGAGAGAAAACCTGCAATGATAATAGGAAGAAATGATTGACAAAGGATATTATTTTTAATACTAACCAGAAAATAAGGAGATTAAACAAGAACTCACATAACTAGTATACATCAAGAAATTCCATTCTACTCTTCCCAGCAAAACTCAACTTTTGTTTTATAATGAATAACAAACTTAGCTGCATTTCACATATAACTCTTCCACCTTTTGCTGATATGGCAAAATAACTGGCTCGAAATAATACTAGGAAAGAAAGGATGTCCAGCTCTAAGCATATCTTATCTTACCGTCTTAGAAATTACAAGTTACTAGCTTTCTTAAGATGAACTTTATTTTTAAACTTACAGCTATATCTCAATATTAAATCCAGACGGAATATGACAAAGTTTTCCTAATTGGTATAACTGGCAAACACTGCTATATTTACAGCAGTATAAGTTTCTGTTGTTAACTTTGTTTAAGTTCCAGCAGGATAAACAGGCCTCAAAAGGCTAGAGACTCATGCACAATTTCACTAAACATAGAAATGCTATAGAGTTTAAATTACTACATTCATTTTTACCGTATTACGTCTGTTACTTTCGTTTTTATCTTCTAGTATCTATTCCGACAAGCTTTTCATGTGCACAATTCTTTCTCCGTAGAGGAACACCACAACCAAATCCTTAGAACTTGCTGAAACATCTGAAAGTCTAAAAAGCCCCAGGACACACTTCTTGTGACCTTACTGCACTGCTAGTCAGAAACACAAACAAATCCCTGAATCGCTGTTGTTCTTCCTTAAAAGCTTTGAATTTTCTCCTAGTTCTCCAGGGCAGATTCCTTTTATGCTTCCTGGGCTGTCTTCAGGCAGGCAGCTTGACTCAGGCATCCCTGGGGCCCCACCACCCTGCACTGATGTGGTGACTCTGCCTCCTTGTCTGTGGGTGCGACCCAACCTTACCGTTTTCAGCACTAAAACTCCTTATTTTAGAACTTGTAGGAGGTCTGCTATATCTTAAGGTTGCTTCATGATGTCAAAAGGAAAAACAGATAGCAACTATGTCTGTGTGCTCTTGCAGTGTCATTTTTATTACTGGATTTGTATTAAAACACAAAGGCTGAAGTGAAAACTAAATTAAACAGGATTTTTCACCTGAACAACTGAAAACTCAGAAACTAAATTTCAGAGGTGAACTAGGCTTTTCATAAGAACTCTAGGTATTTTTGCTTTTAAATGTAGTTACATTTATATCTCTCCCTAGCCTAAGATTTCTTATGCATTTACACTTACATTCTTTGCCCAGGAAGAAGGAATAAAAACAGAGATGATTGATACTCAAATAAAGCCAGCCTTGCCGAGGAACTTTTCCTTTCCAGCAGCAACAGGAATAATAGGTGATCAACTTCTCTGCTTCAGGAAAATTAAATCTGGACTCAAATTTCATCAGGGCTTCTCGGAACTTCTCGGGGTCTTCCTCCTGCTCAGCGAGCTTGCTGCTCGTTTCCTCTGCAATCAGTGCCTGAGTCCGGAACAAGACCATATTTCAGGATAAAGCTATGGCACTCACACTCCAGGCAAGTTGCTACAAGCTGCACACTCAAATTTTAATAATGCAACACTTTCTTACAAAGGAATTACAGTCAATCTGCAATTTTCACAACTGAAGAAATTTCTCTGGTGCTTGCATCTCTCATACATTTGAATACTCCCAAAGCAAGACTTTTGGGGCCTTCTTTTCCTTATATATAGTTTTTTCAATGAGTCTGGCGGAACCATATTTCTGCACTTTCACTATGGCTTGTGACTGCTCTCATTTTGTATATACTGAGTAAAAGTAGAGTAACAATTGTGGATACTTACCAGTACTATGTACCTATGAAGAAGTAAAGCAGTCAGATTTGTCAGTAACTTGAGACATGCTTGGAACCATTGCAAACATGGTTTCAAGGCCATCTACATAAATATAATTAAGACTCCAGATTTTTAATAGTGGTATTACAACAAAGGAGTTAAGTATGCATTGCACCATACAGACAAATAAGCCATATGTTACAGCACCTGGTATACTTTGCAATTACCGAGCAGTCCTAACATGCTAAAAGTCTTCAGCAGGTGCAAGGGTCCAAAACCTGGATTTAACATTAACTAATGAAACCTGAAGAATTTTAAATATGTATTGTGCTAGCTAACAGGCTGTCACTGCGTTATCAAGAGATTAATTGCATAGGAGAGATTAACTGTATTTGGTATTTCAGTGCACTTAAGACAATATGCCTTTTTTTAAAGAAAGCAGAATAAAAACTAGGATTTGTACAGCGATGTTTTGGTTTTGTCCTCTTCTTCCCCAGATTTAGAGCCCACAGCAGCAAAGTTAAACTTCACCAAAAGCATTATGTTCCTACAAAATTTCCAAACTGGAAAAGAGGCTATGGAGGGAAGAGCATCCAACTAAAACTCTTAGCAAGGAAAAGCTTGTAGCAGGACCTGAGGTGCGGCAGCCGCCAGTGAACCCACACCCGCACCGGGCATCACCAAGCTCCTCTTCGGGTATGTATTTCACTAAAAGCAGAGCTCAGGACACCAGGCTTTCTAAGTTAATCCCCACATGCCATTGTTATTTTAAATTTGATTTATAGTCACAAAATTCCTTTACTTTTAAAATTCTTTAATCTTCTAAAAGGATGTTCATTTCTCCAACCCTGTGGTGAGGCAGCAGCTTCATGTGCTGGCCACACCAGATGCAAGAGCCACATAGAACACAAGTAATGTTTATATGGTCAAAATCGAGGATGAGTGACAACAACTTCATGACATTCTTCTAATAAACCATATGTAATTGGGCAGGGGAGGGTGGAAGTGAGACAGTAACCTTACCTTCACTTTCCCTTTGACAAAACTAACAGTATCTTCTTTATTGTCAAACACAGACAAAGTATGGAGCAAGTTTTGTTCCAGCCATTCCCAGTGCTGGTTTATTTCCTCTGCAGTGGCACCTAGAAAAGCAAAAAATAGTATATTGAAACGAATCCTGCAAAATAAAATTGAAAGAAAGGGGTAAAAGAAGTAATAAAATGCACTATTTCATAAATTCATTATGAGAAATTCAGCTTTCAACCTCAGAATTCTTAGTAGCAAACAGGTTAAAAAGGTCTCATTCATAGCAGCATAGTTAGAGAAAAACAAAAACCTCATTGTTTTAGAGAATTAGTTTTAGTGCTTTTAGTTTTAGCTTCTCGAATGCTCTCAGCCAGCAAATGCTGCATTAAAAGTCAAAGGCGAAAAAACAGCAAAACTTCATCCTGAGCTGCTAGACTGCAGCTTATTCCAACACAACATTCTGTAAGTGACTGGAAATCTTTGATTTATGCCCTGTTTGCAAAAGTCCCCAATCTTCCTCTCTCCCTCTCTCAATACACACATGCACACACACCCAGCCACAAACACATGCACACCCTTTGAGAGGAATACAAAGCCCTCTATAATAAATTAAGTCCCTAAAAAAGAGTTTGGTTCAGAAACAGCTAAAGGTTCTGCAAGAGCACATTTTTACAGTTTGGGGAAGAAATAAAGCAAACCAAAATCTTTGACTAATACAGCTTTTTAAATCTTAAAAGCTTTTTTCTCTAAAGATTTGAGGGGTTTGCGGGTTCTTTAAATGCAATGTGTTTAACTCCAGAAATAATATTTCACTCATTACCGATTTGCTTTGGCTCTTCCTGCTTGAAACTGAATTGTTTCTGCACGACACGATGACAGAAAAGTGATAGCAAGACAGGCACAATGCAGGGCTATCAAGGGAAAATCTGGCCCCTCCAGATCTTACTGGACAGTAATAAGATATTATAGGTTAAAAAGTAATAGCAGTAATAATTGCTTCTCCTAGTGCTTTGCTTGTGAAAGAAACAAGAGAAACAGCTGTTTGAAAGAGACATACAAATCACACATGAATATAATAATAAATTAATCTAGAAAACCCATTATCTCAAGATTTGTTTTGTGTGTATATTAGTGATGCATCATGTTGCCTCACAACAACAAAAAATGATAAATTTAGCTAAGGATTTTCCACTTCCCTCTGCTCTGTTTTCCATGCAAGAATGCCAACTGGCAGGAAACCTTCCAAGCTTTAACTTCCCTGACAGGAAGGTCTTGTAATGGAACTTCTTAAATATCATTCATTAAGGTCAAATTTAAATTTTAAAAATCATAAAATTAGAGACACTTAAAATCCCTTTAGGTGAAGAAAACAAACTATATAAATGTTTAAGATCACCAGAAATAGAGTAATTTTATACTGAAATGACTGCACAAAGTAAATACTGAGTTGAATTTTTATTTCTGAGCAATCTAAAAGATACCAAGTGTATATGCAAGCTGTAGGAATCCTTTTGTGAAGTAAGCTGTGAGTAAGATCCCTTTCATAGTAGCATCCACACTGCTGGGACTGCTCGGAGCCTAGGCAGGAGCTATATCCCACACGCAATCTCTCCTGCCTGCCTCCAGGCTTTCTGTTCAAATACCAAAAGATCATTTTAGCCCTCTCATTTGGTCAGGCCAACTCAACTTTTGGAGTCCCTTCTTTATTTCTAATTTCTATTTTGTAGTTTGTAGTTGTCCTGTGATTTGACCCAAGCATTGCCAATCTCTTATTTCCATTCCTTATTCCTCTGCTGTGCTGATGTTCTGCACAGCATTTTATTCCACCTTTTACTCACCTTCTTCATTTGCTCATGCCAAGTGTGTTGTCTAACCACTGCCTCATTCCTCAGAAGCTTTTCTTTAAACCCACTTCTCACCAAATCCTTTGCTCTCTCTTTCCTAAAACCTATTTTGCTTGACTAGGACTTGAGTTTCTGTTCTCCACATGAGCCTTCTGAAAGGAAAATTCCAAGTGGGTCTACACAAGGCGTGAGGTTAGACTTTTTTTTTCTATACTGGTATAACATGATTAACCATCTGGATTAAAACACCTCTGCCAGAACAGCCATGTAGGGATCAGATTTCCTAGCACCCCTCTGAGATTTGCAAATGTCTGTAACAGACCTGACCCTTATGCATATATTATCATTTAAGCCTACAGCTCCCAGAACAGAGGACTGCTGACATACAATGCAAAATGTCATTTTAATTAACTGCCTAATGACATGATGGCTACCCACAATGAAGTTACACTGGGAGACTGGACGGAGTCCCTGGAGCTGCTCCTTGCCCTTGCTATACAGCAGCAGGAATTTTAATTTGACTCCCTGCTCCTTCCAAAGCCAGTAAGAGACTCCTATCACCATGTCTGCATGCATTAAATGCCTCGCTCAGACACGGCTGAGCCGGGTGAGCAGCGATGGCCACTTCTGTGTGGGGAATGTCCTTCTCCAGCTTCCCAAGAAGGGGTCAGGGCGATGCTCCTCTGACTCCTATTGCCAGCTCTCTCCTGGACACTCATGTCAGGGTTTCACAGCAGCAATATTACTCACAAACAGCTTCTGCTGCCATGGTTCTTCAGTTCTGTGCAGCTCTGGTAACTGTGTATGTTCTACCCACGCAGCACACAAAACAGACCCCTCTGCTTTCCACTCTATTAGTACAAATCTCATTTTCTCCAGGATGAGCAACCATTCAGAAGAGCCAAAGAGAATTTTAGAAAACATTAATCATGTAACTTTGTCTCAGCAAAATCCTTAGCCATTCTAACCCAGAAAGTTTGTCATCTGTAGTTTCCTAAAAAAATAAAAAACCAAAATCAAAAATACCAAACCAAATTCTGTGTGCAGTAGGAGTATGGGTGGGACAAGGATCAGCCCCAGAAAGTAGTACTGCATATGTTCAAATAATCAAGAAGCCATGAAAACAATGCTTTTCCAGCAAAAGCTACCTGGTTTCATCACAGGCCTGTAACAGCATGAAGCTCTTAAATTTCTCCATGAGATGGCATTACATAAATATAAAGAGGAAAGGAGGAGGGATAGAAAGCACAGAGTAATTGCAAAACAAAGAAAACCTGGCCAAAACGAAAATAGCCCAAATAGACATTATGCAAGCTTCTTCACACACACATCTGGCCCAGGGAAAAATTCCCAATAATAATGAGGAACATGCAGAGGGATCTCTGATGAACCAGGGAAAAATTGCTGCATGAGCATGTACAAAGGAAAGGGTTAGGGTGAATATATAAACTGACTCTTCCATTTAAAGGACTTCTATGTGAAACACTATCAATGACATATCAACATTTACATTGCCTAACTATTTCATGGCTTGATCTATATGAGAAAGAATAGAACAGGACAGCATATTTTCAGTTGGAAGGGATCTACAACAATCACAGGATGAGAAAGGTTTGAAGGGACCAATGGGTCATCAGGTTCAATTGCCCTAGGCAGGCAAGGGTATCCCAGAACACATTGCACAGGATTGTGTCCAGATGGTTCCTGAAAGTCCCCAGTAAGGGAGACTCCACAACCTCTCTGGGGAATCTGTTCATTTAGTAACAGGCCCACATTATTCTTTGTTTTCCTTTTGTTATTGATTCATTTCAAGAAGCTCTCCTTGTTTTCTTTGAAATCATCTAGTCCAACTGCCTGACCACCTCAGGACTGACCAAAAGCTGAGGTTATTAAGGACATTGTCCAAATGCCTCTTAAACACTGGCAAGTTTGGGTGGGACATCAGCCACCTCTCCGAAGGAATCTTGTTCCAAGATTTGGCCACCCTGTCATAGAAGAGTGCTAATGCTCCCCAGTCACAGCTTTGAACCATTCCTAAAGAAAAGAAATGCTGTAAATTTCAATGCTAGGATTTTTTAGATGGGAACAGAAGGGATAAGAACAGCCCTGCACACTGGTCAAGCAACAGTGGGATGAATGGAACTTCAGATGGCTTTTACTAGGTCATGGCAAGGTTGGTGCAATTCATGTCAATATCATGCTCCTGAAGATGAGCTTGACTTTCAGAAGTTGCAGAAACATTGCAAAAGGGATTAGTGCAACAGATCCGGAACTTGACATTCCATCCCTCCCCAACAACTTTACCTCCTAAATCTTCCAAATGTTCCAGTTATACTTAATTATAGCAAAGTGTGTGAAGACATTTCACAGTAAGCAAGTGAAAGACTAGGATGGTGAAAGCCTAGACTAAGTGGCTTCTTGCTATAAGGGACTACTGCTACTGTAGGAAAAGATATGCATAGGAACAGAACCACACTACTTTGCAACAGAGAAAATTAACACAGCAAACCACCCTCAGCTAAACAAGTTTCAGTGGAAAACTTAATGTTCCTAGGTAAGAGTTTTTCAGTGATTTTAACCAGAGGTTAATTTGCTTGTTAAACAAGCTTTCCACAAACACACACAACTAGCTGGGGTTACCTTGAGCTTCCTGGACATGCAGACACTGGCCATGCTCAGAATCGTTTTGGGGTTTTTTGTCTGTGACTCACCGGTAGCTATGGCCCAGTAAACTTCTGATCCATTCAATAACTCACCACATGCAATGGCAGAGTAAACCTGTGAGCCTGGAACTTGAAGCAAAATTCGAAACGGAGCAACACGTGCATTAGAGTCTAACACGGCATCCAGGGCACCGACCAAGCGACCTGCAAAGAAAACAGGGAGAAAAGAGGATTAACGCCAGTTTTCATTTCTGCAGCCTGCAAGTTGTTTCACATTTAAAGTCAGAAAATTAAAATACAGAATGCAACAATAACAATTCCTCCCCAGTTTTATGCTGTGATTTACAGGTGCTCAGAATGCAAAAGGCAAACTAGATTAGAAGATCAAAAGCATATAGAATTCTCTGCATTTCTAGTTTTGCCTCATATATATGTATATAACCACAGAACTGAAGTGGAAAGACCTGAGGGCATCTTAAGAAGTTACTGTTGCAGCCCTGGTCTGAAGCTGGATAAATACATCTATGCTGTAAGTGGTGTTTGTCTAACCTGTTCTTCAAAACTTGCCACAATCAAGATGCAACAACTTCCCCAGATAGCCTCTTCCACTATTTTCATTAAATATTCTTACAATAAAAGCAAAAAACCAAACCAACCAACCAAACAAACCCAACAAAAAAAACCAAGCAAACAACCAAACAAAAACCAACCAAACAAAACACAAAACAAAACCAAACAAAAACCCAAACAAACAACCCTACCCCAAACAAACAAGGCAATTACCACAATCTTAAACTTTCTTGCTGGAAATTAATCTCGCCCCCTGGAACATGCAGCGGAATTGGCTATAGGCACTTCTGATATTAATGTTCAACATAATGAAAAAGTAACATCATGGTTTCCCAGCCTTTAATGATTTCTCTTTTGCTAAAGAAACCCAAATCACCTCATTTCTTCCTTATGCATCATGTTTTTCAAACAGCTCAATGTTCTTGAACTTACACTGGAATCTCTCCAGCTTATCTTTAAGTATGACACTCTCAACTGGACTTGATGCTCACTGCTACTGAAGTCTCAGCCACTAGCAGAATGGAAAATCACCTCTGGTATCTTGGATACATACCACTGTATCCATGAAAGCTTGCAGCAGTATCCCACTGTAAATCAGCACTTGACTTCAATACAGAAAAACTCATCTTGAAGAGCTGCAGCAATTGCTGACCCCAAAAAAGACTTTCCAGTCTGGAGGACACCTGGAGTTCCTGAAGTTTCTTGCTACCCATTCCCCTGAGTAGGCAAAACCAAGCTATCCATGAAAAAGTTATCTCAATGTCATGATTTGCATATGCAAGCTGGCATATTAAAGTAACTCAGAATTGGTTTATGCTGCTTACAAATAGCAATTCAGAGAAGCTTTACACTCAATTTTCCTGTGCATCCTGCAGAGACACAATCTCCTAAGGAGAGGGATGGCAGAAAGTGAGGAATAGCTTTACCATGTTTGTTTTATCCCTAGAGTATCTGGGAAGTTTTCTGCAATACTTCTTTTTCACTTCGCACACGTAACTTTTTCAAGCTGTTGCTGTAGCTGTTTCTTCACCATTAACCCAACACAAAAGGAACTAATCTCCATCTCCAAAAGGTTTGCCAGCCCTTGGCACCACGTGCTGTTTTAAATATGGCATTCTCCAGTCCATCACCCAAGTGATTAATGGAAGTAATGGAGACCTACAAAGTCCTAATTGCCTTCCCACTTGGATAAAAAATGACAGCTAATTAATTTGAGTATTACA
Source organism: Donacobius atricapilla (assembly GCA_013397315.1). Classification (NCBI taxonomy): domain Eukaryota; kingdom Metazoa; phylum Chordata; class Aves; order Passeriformes; family Mimidae; genus Donacobius; species Donacobius atricapilla. The sequence continues at coordinate 712,276 of WBMY01003897.1, read as the reverse complement.
CAACCAAACAGCATTTCAATCACTTTCTGGTCTAGAAGCCGTAAGAAGCTTACACGGAACAGCATCAATAACCTGAGAGCAAAGAAAATTACATTAAATACTTCCTCCTTGCATACACACACAACATTGAGGATGCTTTCAAAGCCAAGCAGAAGTTGGACACAAGGTATCCTAAACAGTGAAACATTCTTCAACACCACTTTGCTTCTCATTTAAATATGTGATCAGATATTATCTCCGTCTATTTAAAAGAGAGATTCAAATTTGCAGACTGATGACACATATAATATCTGAAATTGCTACATGCTCTCCTGTAACTACAAGGAAAAAGCATAAATCTCATCCTAGTAAAAAAAGGTAGCAAATTAGCTGGGCTCACAGAAAACAGTGTAGAAAACTTCAGTGTTCAGTCTTCAAAACAGTTGGATTACAGCCAGTAAGAGAACATCAAATAATGCAGAGAACAAAAATAGGGTTTAACTTTCAAATTTTGGAAGAATTGAGACACCACAGGAAAGAAAAAGAAGAAATTTCTGTGCTGTGCATGTTTTCCCCTAATGACAGGCCTAAGAGAAAGATTTCTTTTTCATTTCACTAAAGTCATAGAAAAAAGTCAACTAACAGCAAGTGCTACCAAAATCCCTAGAGAATGCTTAATGAACATCTGATTTGTGAAATATCTTTTTTTTTTCTTTCAGAGACCATGGGAAAACACATGAAAGCACAGAAGCAGTTGCAAAGTTTCGCTTTACTAATTCTTAGCCTGTGCAAAATTAATTCCTTTTTCTCTTCCTGAATAACAGACCAGAAAATCCAATTCCTCTTCTCATTGTTTACTTCTGCTTACAATTCCCATTTTTCTTACAAACTATTAAAAAGAAACCCATTCCTCCTTCAACTGTACAAAGAAATAATCACCTCCCTTTTCTAAACTACCCATAGCTAAAATATTAACTCAGGATGACAAAGGAGCCAGAACTTAGACGCAAAGAGAAGAAAAGGAGTGTGGCCATCAGGATACCTGCCAGAATAAAGCCCAGGTGGCCTGGCCCCTCTACGAGGGCTTTGCAAGGGTACAGCAACCCCACACATAAATCACTCCAAGGCATCGCTGTGGCTGAGGGAGTCCTGTCCCGTCCCACCTCTGCCAGGAGGGGCTGCAGTGGGGCTGCTGCACAGGGGACATAACGGCAGCAAAAGAAATTAAGAGCAAGTACTCCTAAAGTTGAGCAAGCACAAAGTGCAGGTCCCATCCCCATGTTTGGGGCTCCTTGATTTCTTGGATGAGAGACTGAGAGAGGAAGAGAACAGGGAAAGGAGATTACTAAGAGTGCGTTTGCAGAAGCATGCAAAGGATTCAGCGCTAATATACAGACCCTGGCCAATATGATAATTTAGTTGAAACTGTGGTAGCAAGAAAATTACAAAAACTAGAGGAAATTTTTCCAGTGTAAGTTGCCTCATAATTCATTCAGGGTAACTTTTGCATCATGACATTGAAAAACAACCAACCTAAAGAACCCTGAGTGAAGAATCAAACACCAGTACACTGATTCTGAAACCTGCTTTAAAAAATACTCAGCTTGTGAGCAAACACCTTTCTCAAACATGTCCAAACAGCTGGTCCCAGGGAAGGGCCTCTTATAAACCAGAACCTGTTTAAAAAGCAGAAGGGTATCTGGCTAGCAAGATAAATCACATTAAGAGCCTCTGCCTCACATATTGATGCATCAGCTTGCCTTCAGTCAGGGTGATGCAGACCTCTTCCACATCACAGACAACAGTGAAACCATTTAGACTTCAGGACAGCAAAAAATGAAAAGGAAACAGAAACAGAAGAGGAAAAGAGAACTGCTACCCTGGTTTTCTTCCCAAAACTCCTTTTTTTTTTTTTTTCTTATTTTTACCCTATATGAGACAAGATTTTTGGGAGGAACTTAAAATTCAGAGTAGCTCTTCCCCTTTAACAAGCCACTTTACCAACTTCTTGTCTCCNGAAAAAAAAAAAGAAATTTAAATCTAAGCGACAAGGAAGCCTGCAGTTTAACAACACTCGGCATTGTTACCCTTTCAGTTCTACTTGGTTTTTAAGTAACACATTTAGTCGCCACAGCCAGAATCTTTTGATCCTGGAAGTGGGGAATGAAAGCCAGTGTCGTTGAAAGAAGCAATTACATGCAGTACCTGCTGCTGGTCAGGAAGAAATTCTGATGGCACTTTTAAAATCTGGGGAACAGCTGGTCAGATGCACAGAGGGACCTGTTCCCACACAACCCTGAACTTCCCAAATCAAGCACTTACACCTTCTCTACTAAAATCAAAGGGGTGATAGAGAAGACAGAGTCCAGCCTGTGTATCCAGCATCCTAGTCACTATACTTCAATCACTTCTTCAGTCACTATATAAACAAACTGACTGCTGCAGAACTTGAAAGCAGAGAGAAAACCGTCCTTCCACTTCTCCTAAGTCTACTTTGAAAAAACAAAAACAAAAACTTGAGCTTCCACTACACCTGAGACCAGCTCAGCTGGACAGATTTGCCACAATGCCTGACTTAAGAGTATCTGCCAAATCTAGCCCTTCCCAGAAAACAGGCACAGGACCACCATCATACAAGGACCCAAACCAGATTGCCAAGATGCTCAGTGACTCCAAAGCTGAGGTTTTTCTCGGCTGCAGGCACCTAGCATTTTCAAAGTCAAGAAAATTATGGTGCCATAAGGTCTCTAGAGACTGCAGTGGCTGATCTGCAGGGACATGGAAAAGAGCACTTGGTGACTACACTCACTCATATCATGCCAAAGCCACGTTTTAGGTACTCATACCCTCTTTTTTTCAGACTAGGTTATTTTTGTAAGACAAAACCACCAAACTGGAGTATTTACAATTACAGTCACAGACCAGCATTGCTCCAGTGCAAAACCATGAAGTGAAAAGCATGCCTTCGAATTCATCCTTAGGAGCTCACTGCTGCTTGCTACATCTGCTCCATCAGAGAAAGCTGGGGGCAGAAAGAAAAATAAGCCCAGTTGTCTGAAAAAAGCTGTACTTTTTCCGGAAAGGAGAAAGCTCTTCCAGGAAGTGGAAGGAGTTAATAGTACAGGTTGCTTCCCAGTGGCTGCGGCTTTACAAGGAGAGTTAATAGCTGCAAGAATCACTCTAAGCTGTTAAGGCACATTGGGAATGTGAATTGGGAGAAAAGAACAAATCAAACAATTCAGATGATCATAAAAATAAAGGGGTTTTTTTTAAGGACAGTGAAATTGAACTAACAGCTTCAATAAAGCAGATTTAATCTTGGCTCTTTGAGGCAGAGAAGCACTTCATACCCTGAATCCTAATCACACTTCTCCACATAGCTTCCTCCATCCTGCAATGATTTGCAAACAATTAGAGTCTCAGAAGAGCCATGGTGGGCAGCCATTAGCCATGCTAGAGAAGGCAAGCAAACTGGCTGAAGAACAGCCCACCACCAGGCAGAACACAGGGAGGGACACGAGGATGTCGCCGTTCCCTATCCCCTGCCATCCCTGTGCTCCAGCTGGAACAGAAAGCTGCTTTTCACACCAACCAGGACAAGCTCAGCCTGACAAAAGGGCACTCCTGAGACACAACCAAATAGCACAGATTGTTTACCTGGCCCTGCCAGGCATCTCAGAAGTTCTCCCTAGGGCCAATGTGCTTGCTGAGAGAGAGACTGGGGGACTATAAAGCTGATTCTCATCAGGTCTTAACCACCCCACCATGCAGGAGCCCTAACTTGTGACCACAACCCCACGGGTGGCCCAAGGCAAGACCCAGGGCTGAGATGCAATGAGGACCAACCACTGCAGCCTCTATCCTCACCTCTTACAGCCCACCTAGAGAGTGCCAGAGTGCCAAAGCTAAGGTGGAAGCTTTTGAGCTGCACCAAGGTAGGATACAGCCCAGGGCTGTGGCCATGAAGCTACTGTTGGCTAGTGGTGGCCCCCAGCATAAATGTTGGGGGACCTCTCTAGATCTTTCATATCATCTTGATTTGATTTCTCTGCAAGTTCAATAGTCAGATGTTTAGCCGGCTGTTGATTTCACTCAGACCACCCTAAAGTCCATGTTTTTCATGATAATAACACCATCAGTTACACAGAGCTGCTAATAACAATGGCTTAATGCAACCACACCATCTTTGTAGAATTTTGCAAAATTATATAAACAGGTTTTGATACAATACAGTACCCATTCAAAAGTATTTATTACACTTCTACCACCAGAAAAAAAAGAGTTGCAAAACTTATTTGGGTAAATACACAAGAAAAAAGATGAAGGAGGACTCCTCCAACGGCTGTAGGAAGACTCTGTTTCCTTTGAAAAGATAAGGGCTCACCACACTGAAAGATAAGCACAGACAACATTAGATTTCAACATAAAGACCTAATGCTCTAAGTATTTGTTCAACCAGGAAAATACCCTACATCCAAGCTGTTACATTACTTGTAGCACAGACCTTGCCAGATCAAACACTGCCACTGGGCATATTGGTTGCTGTTGAATTGGGACTTTTTTCAATCTGGCATGTAGAAACATATTGTAACAAATTACTGAATTATTATGTCTAGGTCCCAGTGCTCTGGAGGGAAGGTGGACATGAGAAATGTGGAGCATTCCACTGCAGGAATTGGTGTCCCATGGTCCCCATGACTCCCATATCCCTGGATGTGATGTCGAGTGCCACATGCAGAGGGAGAGACCACACAGGAGGAAGAAGTGAGATGATTTATGCACTGCCTCTCCTGGAACGGTGGAAACGGCATCCCCACCCTAGAGCATCCATTATTTCTCCCCAGCACCGCTTCCCCACGGCCTCTTTCCCCAGGTGGGCATGCTGCCATGGCAAAGCATTCACAGCTGCTTATCTCAGTCCTGTGCCATCAGTCCAGTTCAAGCCAAGCCTATTTTTATAGCCCTGAAGGCCGCTGAGCCAAATGCTTTGGTTCTCATGTTACAAGTAAAAATACCTGAAACTGTTTTCCACCTGAAAAGGGACAAGAAGATGGGATACACAAGAAGCTGCTGCAGCCCTGTAAATTATTCAGATACGCACCACTCCTTGGGGGAACATAAAATAGTCTCTCTCTCTTTTTTGGTGGGTGCTGTAAATAATGCTGAATGGACCAGACTAGTGCTACATTAACACTGTCACCACTGACATGCTCAATTATTTTATAGGGAAGACATTTTTTCCTATGAGGGTGGTGAGACACTGAAACACGCTGCCCAGAGAAACTGTCAATGCCCTATGCCGGAAGTGTTAAAGGCCAGGCTGGATGGGGCTCTGAGCAACCTGGTCTAGTGAAAGCAGTCCCTGCCCATGGCTGGGGGGTTGGAAGCAGATGGTCATTAAGATCCTTCCAGCCCAAATCATTCTAGGATTTTCCCGCCTTTTTCTGTGCCCTTTATCCTGCACAGCATGAAAATAAAAAGCCACTGTAGGTGTTTACTGGATTAGTCTTGCACAAGGTGCAAGGTCAGTCCCTATGCAGACACAACCCAGCCCCTCCTTTCCAAGCAGAGGTACTTCCTCACCTTTAGTATTAGCACTTAACACACTGCTAACATTTCAACAGAAGCACCTGCATTTCACCTTAGCCATCTCAGCACCACAGTAGTGCTCAGGAGCAGGAAACTCATCCCAGAAAGGCAAGCAGAAGGGGTCAGAGTGGCACACACAGCTCAGGGGGCTCAGAGGTCAGGAACTGGGGTGCTCAGCTTTGCAGGTAGCAGCCTGGCACGCTGCTCCTGTCCTTCCTTCCATCCCGCTCATGCCTCTTGACCAAACACTGTAATGGAGAAGCTATCCTCTTGGGAAAACACTTGTAAGTATGAATTCTCCTTAAAAAAAAATGTTACAGTAAAATAAAGAGAGAAAAAAGGGGAAAAAAACTGCCGATCTGAATTCCAGTTGTGGGCAAGGCTAGATAATGTTTTGACAAGAGTCCAAGCTTTCAGTAAAGTATGCATATTTCTCCTTATTCTGTGCAAGGCTTCAGAGAGCTGTTCCTTAAGGACACAAAACCATGAATACTGACAGTAATCATTACTAATAACCTTTATTAACATCATTATTGTGGCATCTTCCTCTCCTCAAACTGCTTAACTTAAAATGAAAGTGTTCTGTTGGGTTTGGGGTTTTTTTCATTAATGTTCAGATTGAGCCTAACCTATTTCAGCATTCTGAATGTATCTAACAACAAAAAAGGAATGCTTTTTTGAAAACTGTATTGGGATAGACCTTTTAATATGATTCTATGAATATACTACACATTTTGCCTTTTGCCCCTCCAGAAAGTAAAAAAATACTGTGGGGATTTTTATTTGCATTCCCTAGTAAAAATCCAAGTCTTCAGGTATTTCGGACACTCTTCTGCCATGATGTAATGAACAGGGGCAATCTAGATGAATTCCCCATCTGAGCTGCAGGAATCTTCATCCACTGTGGTCCTCTTGCTGCCTTTCCCAGAAACAGACTCCATTATGAAATTATTTACTTCAGACCTTGGGAGGTGCGCAGGGCCACGAAAGCTCAGGTATAGACAATGATTACAGGACTGCTTGGACAGTAGAGTATAAAAGAGCAGCAAAAGTTCTTTTAATTTTTAATTTCCAGGAAAAATTTCCAGAGCTTATCAATAACCATTTCTTGGTATGCCTTAAAAAAACAGCACCCAAGGAAAGGGAAAATAAGGAAGAAAGGTGTTATCACACAAACTAGTCAGTTCTCCACTCATAACCAAGAGGTACTTGGTAGATGAGTTCAAAAGCTATTGCTCTGCAAGAATTTTACTTAAAAGAAAATATTAAATCCTAAAATGGAACAAGGAAATGTATTTACCATGCCTACCACATTTATTTTTATTAAAGCAATAATAAGGTTAGATTCATATACAGAAGATGCTTTTTTCTGCCAGTCTATTATATTTAAAGTTGTGAACTGTAAAGCTTTGTAATAGCTGAAAAATAAATAAATTTCCTTTTAAAATGTTTGTCCTCTGCAAGTTGCAAATTATGCAAAACTATATCCAGCTTGGAAAGTGCCCTGAGCTGAAAATGGACACTGGAAGAAGAGTAGGGAAAAATATCATAGCTAAATTGAAAATATGAGTAGAACAGGAAGAACACAATCTTTTATTGATCTATTTCAATCAAGAAGTTAAAGAAGCACTGTATCTCAATCATGCAAAGAGCTGCTTGAAACAAGAGTTCATTTTAAGGTCTTATTTAACCTTATTTATAAAAGGAAAGATTCACAAGTGTTGCTAAGTGGGTTCTTATATGCTAAGAGTGTGCAATGTGAGGTACTGTATAAACAAAAACTGCAATGCTAGCTGCGGGGGAAGAGTGAAAGACCACTCTCAGTCCAGCACTCATGATGAAATCCTTCCCAACACACCCCAGAACAGGCAGTTTTGCTGTCAAAATGCAGAAAACTAATCAAAGAAGAAGGTGCATGAAGGTTTCACCATCCCATCCTAAAAATTAGTGAGTACTTAAAGGCTAAACCATCTTGCAATATTTACCACAAGGCATTTGACAGTATTTTTTACTACTGTCATATCAAGCTTATTAAAATGTAACCTCAGAATCAAAGACATCGGCAAGTATTAAATCCAACTAACTTTGATCTGTTAATCACGGCTACATTGCAAGCCTTTTCTGTAGGGATCACTACAGTGCTCTCCAATTAGGCAAAGAAAGGCCCAGAATCAACAGACACTGATGAGCTAAATAATTTTTTTAAAATCTATAACTTAGAATTAGTTAGTAGTTGAAAAATTTTCATTCAGATTTTTGAAGTATTTCTAAACATCTTCAATTTCCTTATTAAGTCTCTGATCCAGCAGAGCTGTCAAGTAGAGATCCAGGTAAAGTGGCAAGCTGAACATTTACTTGAAAAAAGCATATCCCCAAGGAAGACAGAAACCAGACTGAGACTGGTCAAGTAATGAAGAGTTAAATACAACCCCCATCATTGTTTGTACCCTCTGCTTGCAAGCCCAGTGTGCATTTGGGAACTGCCCTAGGACACAAATTAAATAACAGTAGGAAATAGAGTGTCTCACTTACAAACATCTGCTCAGCGTCTGACAAAAACACAGTACACAAAGGAACACAGATATGGGAAAAAAAAAAAGCACTATTGTGCAAGAGACCATCTTCAGTCCATTCTTCAGGAATTAAATTCACATAAAATACACCCTCCAGCTGTGCTAACTTACTCTTATCTAATAGTTAAAATGCCCTGGTAAGAACAAAGAAGTGTCCTAGAAGAAAGACGGGCAATTATGAGAACGGGGCCATAAAACAGATGTCCTCACACAGGTTCAGCGCAAATACCATGTTGTGGCAACATGCACAAGGGCAACTCAGGCATCACACCGTTCCACCCTGCTGAAAGCAAATTACATCACGTGTGGTCAGCTGCCCCATCTACACTCATATGAAATCTAATATTCTGAGAGTTTTGTTCTGCTGATCCTACATGGGTCTAACACAGCCTCAGGATATGCAGCTTCCTCCTCCCTGCAGGAGCTGTGAGACTCTCTTCTACTGTGGCACCTGCTCTCACATAGGGAATCTTCAGATCTTTGAAACTTCTTCCTTTTCATAAAATGTAACTGCAATTGGTCAGGGATCAAGGTATTAAAAGGGAAAACAGATTTGGATATTGCTCTCACTTAAGCTTTGCTTCCCCACTAAAACAAACAAAAACTTTTGGCTTTACCACTTGGTAGACCACACTCTGAAATATGGCAGAGCTTTACTGCCCTTCTGCCATTTTGGAAAAGACAGGCACTAAAAAAGTGTCTCTATAGTCATGTAAAGCAAGAATCAGGAGATAAGTTTTGCACTCAACACAAACACCAGCAAAGCCTTGCTGTTTTTTGGTACCCGTCTCCATTTCCTTCATAGAAAGTAAAAACTGTGAAAAAAAATTACCCTATCTAACCCCAGCTATATCTAATGCTCCATAACTCTTGCATTTTGGTTTTAGGACTCAAAATTCTAAGCCCTTTTAAATACAAATGTTTCCAAATGGTTTAAGAGACTGTCAGAATCTACAATTCCCTTGGAAAATGTGCAAGACAGGAGTGGCTTTTCCTTTGCCAGCCAAAAGAGATTTGAGCAAGCCTGTGCACTGTAGATTCAGCAAAATGATTCACCTGAAACTTAACCAGACAGAAAAGCAGTTTGGTTGATTTAAGCTTGCAAATTTCTGTAGTGAAAAGCTCAGGCACAAGGCATTAACATTTGTGAAACTCAACGTCATGATTGTCCTGGACCCAAATCAAGCAGCTGTAAACGGCTATTTTTAACTCTGAAAATTAATCCACATGGTCTTTACTGTCACAAAAGAGTGGCCTGACTTCCACACAGGGGAGCAGAAGAAAATAGGAGGTCAAGCGTTTTAATTCATTGGCAAAACTTCCATTTCATTAGTGATACATTGATAGTACGAAATCTGCCAAGCCACAGTTCGCTTTGGTGCACTTTATGGACAGCTAGGACAAGCTCTGATTTTACAAAAAGGAAAAAAAAANAAAGAAAAAAAAAAAAAGAAAAAAAGGCAACAATGCAGAAAGCAGTATTATCAAATGGTCAATAGTTCAGGAAAAAAGGTTTTAATAAAACAGATACCAAACATGGTAACACTGCTTCTTAAACTCCACAGAAAATACTGATTTTGAAAATACCTGACAATTCTTTCAAATGTATAAGCTACCATTAAAAATTCTCACTTTATACTATTCAAAACAGCCTCGTTTGCTTTTAAGTAAGAATTACACTGTTAAACTACATTAATTCTCCAATGCGGTGTTTATTTGAATTCAGTTGCTGCTGTCTTTGAACCAAAAGTTTGGCCCTAATTCCCTACGCTACAACGTCAGCGCAGCCGAACACATCATCCTCGCTGGAGTTATTTACGGATCCACACTGTTGCGAGGGTAGAGCGTGATCCTTCTCCGTGCATATCCTTCACTACACGTATCTGGAGTGCCACATGGATATAACGCGCCAGATCTACACCCACCATAACCCGTAGTATAATTAACGCAAAAAATAAGACAGAATGCACTTTGCCACAATGCTGAATTGACAACCCCCGCGCCGTAATGTCACGTATCGTCCAAAAGCCGGGAGTCCTATATGTACTTCTATAGCTCTCGCTATGGAGAGGGGAGGCGAACGGCAGGTCGCGGGCGGTCCCGGTGGGGACACGAGCAGCACACCCCGCCGCGCCCCCGCGGCATCCCTCCGCCTCTCACCGCCGGCCCCGGGGAGCCTGGCTGAGCGCCGCGGGCTGCAGCCCCCGCGGGCTCTCCCCATCTGCATCCCCCGGCCACGGGCACTGGCCCCGCAGCCCTGACGGGCTCCGCGCCCGCCCCAGTCAGGCTGAGAAACCCACAGGGACGGGAGCGCGGGCAAGTAACAATAAAAGTGTTTTCAGCGGTGCTCAAGGCTACAGAAACGCGAAGCTGCTCCGCCGGCAACTCGCGGGGAGCCGGGGCGGCNGGCGGCGGGGCCGCGCCGCTCCGCGCCGGCTGAGGGGGCGGCGGCGCGCTCGGGCCGCAGGGACGGGGAGCAGCGGGGAGCCCCGGTTCTCCCTTGCGGGGGCCCCATGGCACCCCGAGCCCCTCACAGAGCCCACTGGGGCTCCCGCGGTACCCCGGAGCGTGCCCTGCCGCCGGGACCGCAGCCGGGCGGCTCCCGCTGGGGATTTTACAGCGGCTGGGTCAGGTTCCCGCATCCCCGGCGTGTGCCCCGCAGGTCTCCGCCGCGGAGCCGTCAGGAGTGCGGGAAGGAAAGGGTGTCCTGGGCTTGGAGAGAGGTTGGGGGGTGGGGGTATCTCTGCTTTCCTGTTTCCTTCTGGATCTAAGCCTAAAGCGTGAACCCGCAGCTGCTTTGATATTTAGAGGCCGGTGCTTGAAACCTCCCATCGCAAGGGAAAAGTCATAATCTTAATTTTACCGTTCTTTTTTTTTCTCTCATTTTAAGAAATAATCTGTCACTGCTTGCAGTTGAGCTGTTGGCAGGATCGTTGGTGAACCTGCACAAATGGTTACTGCTGCAGCACGTTATGTTGGCAATCCTCTGACACTATATTTTACATTCTTATTAACACAGATTGTCATTAATAAGGGTGATGAATGAGCTCTGAGTGTGATCTAATAGGTGTCCCTGCCTCTGGGAGAGGGGTTGGAACTAGATCTTTAAGGTCCCCTGCAACACCACCCTTTCTTTATTCTGATTAAAACATGACCAGTGTACTTTCTTTGCATCACATTCCTTTTCCAGTTAACGGCAAATATTAAATAATTACTTTACAACAAATGGATTAGCAGGCTGCTGAACCTCACTCTTCTCGATTAAAGACCTCAGTCGCTGTGGGTTAAATTACACCTAAATTTCAGCAAAGATCCCTCTAGGTAGAGAATTTCGATTAGGGATAAAGACCTGAGCTTCACATTCCCAACTTCTGCCTATTGTTACACAAGTTGTGTACCAACTCTTTGAAAGGCAGCAATGCTGCAGTGCACTACTTAGCACAGCCAGGAGTAATTATTAGCTGGGAATTGGAAGGTGCCCATGTGGACTGCTTTCAAGTTGCCGGTGGGATCATTTAACAGTCAAAATTCTGTACTCAGCTGCAATCAGGTAAACACTGAGTGATCTGTGTTCTATGGGAAGCAAGGATTTCATTTCCATACATAGAATAGCAAGCAAGTATTTTGAGCATATTACTTGTCTGACATAAAAATAAAAGCTGTCAAAAGGAGAAGATGGACATCCACATAATAATGTATTAAAAATTAATGAGAACGTAAGGAGAAATTACTTTAAATGCTCTTGCAGGATAAGAATAGCTCAAAGATTTCCCCTGCCCCCAAAACTATGCTGAAGACATGTAAGTACTGAAAGTTTAAATGCTCAATGAAGTAAGATGGTGAATATTTTTCTTCCCTTTGCAGATACTTGAATATTAATTTATTGTTTTGGGGTCTTTTTTTACATTCAGTCTTGAGTTTTGGGCAGGCTGATTTAGGACATTATTTAGACGAGAACCAAGCAAGTTGCTGACATTTGAGGTGTTTTTCAGCTTGAGAGTTAGCAAAAGAGTAAAGCAGTTGCAGATCCAGTGTCATGCATACCTGCTTCTGTTAATTACATCCTGAGACAGGTTTCTGTTGGATCCCACCAACAGTACTCCTTCAAAGCCATGGGCTTTGGAACCACATCCAAGTTGGCCTAACAACTGTTCATTCAAAATGGGATCAACTCATGCTTTTTAAGCAGCTTTTCCAACACATAGAACTGGTGGAAGATAATTAACAAAGAATCTCTGAGAAATGGCTTCAGAGAAGCAAAAAGGGGATGGATGAGATGAGAGAAAACTTATTCAGGATGACAGAGTAAAACAAAGCACTTTGTAATATATATTGTAATAAATGCATCTACTGAAAGTAGAAGCATCCTTCTTTCCCAATATGGCATTGCACATCGCAGTCCCTGACATCCTGGGGCACAGCTTCTACCTGCAAACTAGATAGTCTTTGGCAACAGCTAAGAATAAGTTCATTTCATGAAGAAAGTCCTAGAGCAATGTACTGGCTGCTTTCACAACCAGTATTTGAACAGGATTTGGATGATCTGAGGATCTCCTGTGAAGCAATAGTTTTAAAATGCTGGTGTCTAGAGAGGTACATAAAACCAGGGAGGATGAGAATCTAGTAGATTACGAGACAAAACCAGTGTGATGTGAGAAGTTATATGCCTTTTTATTTATTCTCTGATAAAGTCTAGAAAAGATAGGACTATGTTACTCAATTGCTTGAAGGCACTTAAGGTTACTAGACTGAAGAAAATAGCTTTAAAATATAAAAATATATTTGAAAGGAAAGAACAGAAAGAAAATTGTGTTTCTGGCCTTATACCACCCTTAGCACACACTCTGAAATGATTGTGTTTGAGTTATTTATGATGCTATGTACCTTTGTTAAATTTCAGTACTAGTAGCACAAGCCAGGCAGTCTGCCATTCAGATTATGTTGGAGCATCAGACCTACTCTGAATAAACTGCAGAGATTCTGAGCATCTATGAAATAGAGAATAGATGGCATAGGGAAGAGTCAGAGGGAAAACTTTCCTTTTCCTTCTTGCCTTTGTCTCTGACTGCCTTCCCAGCACTAGTCATGCCCTTTAGCTTCACATGGCTTCATATTTTCCATCCATCAAACAGATATATAATTTTTATTCTGGATGTCACTGTGGTGCTCAAGGAAGGCTAATTCCTACTGTACATAAAATGAATGATGGCAGGAAAGAGGCAGCCATGGTGCTCTGGGCCTCCTGCCTGGCTGGCCCTCTGCAGAGGGTACCAAACCCTCAGAGGGGGCTGGCAACACTTGAACAAGCCTGGGAGACTGTGAGTGTGCAGTGCTCTAGGATAGGCTCCAGGGCTTGCAGGTGCATGATTGCAGCTGATGTACATATGGGCTGCTGCAAAAACAGGCTGTAATGCTCCCTCCCTGATCCCTGTCAGACTTTCTGTAGTGAATGGCTTTAACTAGTTAAACTACCTGAAAACTTTTATTTATTAAAGTGGTTTTGGCTAGGTTAGATCCTTAGTCATGTTGTGACTGCAGGAAAACTAGGGTCAAAGTGCATGTCCTGGACCGAGGGAAAGAAACAGGCTGATCTTTCAGGCAGGAGACTGTAGGGAGAGTCAGTTGCATTTATCATGAAATGGGGGCTTAAAGAGGGAGTTTAATTTATTTATACTTTAAAAAAAAAAAAGGGCTGGAATTCGGCTACCATTCTGTAGGTGCACAACCCAATCCTTTCCATGTTTCCAGTTTTGATTCTTTAACTTGTACCTTTATTAGCATCTGAAAAACCCTTATCAGTGAGCTGATTTAATTCCTAAGACAGAGTTGCTGAAACTGTCAAATGATCCTGAGTTTGGACTTATCAGAGACAGCAGTGAGTGCAGAGAAAAAAAGTTTAGGATGTTAGGGAAATAATACACATTAGTGAATATAACATTGGAAATTCAAACTGTTGGCTAATACCTCTAGGAGAAATTAAATAAAATACTTATTTCAGGGGACCAAATAAAAAAAATCAAAGCACCTCACAGAGATTGATCAACAGCTGCTATTTTCAACCCTTTATTTTCTGCTGCCCCCAAAGTATTCCACTGCAGCTTCAGCCTCCTGTAGACCAGTTGACAGCAGGCATCAGTACATTTACTTTTCTTTGTGGCATGTCCCCTTGAAGCCATCTGCCAATGCAGAAATCCACAGATCCTGAACTGAAAACCACTGAGCACTCTGAGAGCAGGGAAGGGATTTTGCTAAGGAAATGAAGCCACAAGTCTTCAGATTCACCATATTGATATGTGGCTAGATTTTGAAAAGACTTTGTCTCCCACCTACGCCAAACTAAGGAGAGACGTAGTGATGCATTGGGTCAGTGCCCAGTGGCAGCCTTAAGCCCTCAGCATGCTGCTCCAGGCACTGGCTTACTCTTCAAAGAACTCTCAAGACCCAAAATGCCCCACTGCTCAGACTGCCAGGCTTTCCATACAGTGTAGGCTTTTATTTCCTGTGTTGTGTAGGCAAATCTCCATCACAGACCAGGTAGATAACAGTCCTCCTCTACAAAAGTCTAATGGGACTATTCTTGATATATCATAATAATTTCAGATGACTTCAGTATTTGAAAAATGTAGATCTTGTGGAGGCATATTAAGAAAAGAACAATGGGAATTACTAAGGATTTAAATCTGACGTGTGAGCTCACATTGCAGTGGTGTGATATATGTGTAGCTTGGCTGTAAGTGACAACTGAAGTGAAGCGCAAAATAGCTGCCTACAAGAACTTGTGTGTTAAATACAAAGACAATATATTTATTGCATTAAAAAGGTGATTCATTAAATGCAGCAAGAGAGGTTTGTTTGCTTTTTTTAAAAAAAAGGAAGATTAGATTAAGTACTAAGCTTACTAAGTAAATCAGATTGATCTGAAAGTTTTTTATTGTGAATAGTACACCAAGGACTAGGCTAGAGGCATTTTAGAAATAGTATAAGATAATTTCATATATGATGGAGTTACTCCCTGATGTCAGCTTTGTGATCAGAAAGATTAGGCAACAAAGCATTATACCCTCTGCCTTCTAGACACAGGTAATGAGTTTTTCTCCACAAGAAATCCCCTACAAGAGGGGATTTTTTAAAAGAGGTTTTGAAAGGCTCTTCTGCAAGGTTTTTTCCTGTCAGACACCCTCCCAGATATTGTGCTCTTGGAATGGAGCCATGTTTGCTTCTCACTCACAGAAAGTCCACTTCAATTTTGGCAGAAACAAGAGGGCCCAAAGGGAAATCATGGTAGCTCACATGCAGATCCCAAATCCTGGCATCATGCCTCCATTGAAACAGGACTGCAAAGACCCCTCCTGCCAGACAGATCAGATCCTGGGAATCTGTAAGAGCAGTTCTTAGGCTTAGATCTTTTGAATAGATTCAAACACAAGCATTTTGGTCTGAAAGGGTCACAGAAATGTAGTAGTCAAGGTCTTCCACACCAAGAACTGCTGAGTTTCAGAATCACTGAAAACTGCCTGAGCATTCTCGGCTACATCTCCTGGTAATTTAATCTTCATTGTCTTTCTCCTGTAATGGCTGGAGTGCAAAAGCCAGTTAATGTTTATGGGTCCATATGTTTTTGTCTTCCTGCCTGTTCTAGCAAAGTAACAAAACTATTACAACCTGTAATTCCAGAGATTTCATTTATTATATCTGATTAAATAAATGCCTGTGCAATAAAGAAGATATAAGAAGATATAATACACCGTCAGGAGCACATGTAATTAAGTTACAGGCAACACTGTAAAAACACATTAAAAGTCTTGACTCACAGGTTTATGCAATAATATTTCCTGGCTTTTCCCCTGTCAATAACATTATAATGTGCATTTTTATATTTCAAGTACCAGCAATAGAACAGCAATATCCAAAATGATTATGTGGCTGATTGCACTTCTTATTTTACTTCCAGCATCACTTCCTCGCTTCTAGTTGCAAAACCCACTTCTGCAATTTAGCACTGTCAAAGCTCTTCTGGGAACCACACAGTTACTGTGACACTGGAAAGGTCATCACATTTCAAGGTGTTTAACAAACATTTCCTAAGAAAACAGCCTCTCTCAGGACATGTGATTAAAATAATACATACATGTGGTTTAAGGCAGTAAACACCTCACCACAGTCTCACTAAACTTCCAGTACTCCAAAACACTGGATGAAAAAAACCAATCGCCTAGTCCTTTACTCATATATAGCAGATCCTTGCAGAGCACACAGGTGGTAGGGAGGAAACCAAGGCAGGGGCTTCATGACCACTGTTTCTCCAAAGGACAGCAAGGGAGTGAGACCTTGTCTTGCCCTGCCCACTACTTGACAACCTCTTCACTAGTGCTTAATAATGTGTCTGCACTCTGCCAGAGCTGTCACACCAGCATTCCTCCCCACCTTCCGTAGGTGCAGAAGACCTCTGTTCAGCACAGTGGCAATGACCCCAGGAAGCTGGGAGGAGATGATGCAGATTACTTCCGTTATGATGGAAAGAAGAAGGTATTTCTCAAGTTACTGCCCAGGATACCTTCCCTACCCATCTTAATTTTCATTCTCAAGACATAGCTATGGGTAGACCCCATCCTTTCAGTATATTTATATACTACCCAGTTTGACATTGAGATAAGACACTAAAATTATTTTGGTACAAAAGAAGAGGAATGGCCAGCCCTATATAAGAAACTGCATTCCAAGAATACAATTTATTTCTGGCTTGGTGTAAGTTGCTGCAGTGTAGTGGGAATGGAAGAGTTGACCTCCTAAAATGCACTTCTGCTCTTCAGGGAAAATGAATCAAGCAGCCAGTGATTTTTCTACCTTTTGGTAGATACAAGACCTTGAACAATAGAGTGAATTAGCAGAGCCAGGAATGGAGGAGGCAGAATCAAAAATGAAGGTGAAAAGGCTCCATAACTTGTGACAAAGTGAAAAGCCCAGAGCACAGAGGACAAAACTTCCTGAATGGAGGTTGCAACTTGCCCCTTTTCTAATTGCAGTTTTCTTGGTGTTTCAGCAGCAATAGCAAATGACCTTCATAGAAAAAAGGCACTGCTGCCCTAACACACTAAATATAAATGCTGCCCTAACACACAAAAATATAGCTCCTGACATTCACTTGTGCCAGGCAGTCTCAAAGGAAGCCTGAAGTGGAATGGCCAGTGTTAGCTTCTGTTAGCAGCAGCTTCCTCCAGCGCTGTTTCCTGATCCAAAATTCCCATATTAATTTATCTTCCAAGATCAAACGTCTTCAGGAATTCAGTAATACTTCAGTGATTTGGGGAATAAAAAATCCCGAACCTAAACCACCTCCAAAAGTATGCCAGCATTGTTTATAGTGCCCCAATTTGCTTCTTCATGGAGATGGGCAGTGGTCTTTCTACCACAGCTGTCTTTTGCTGGATCTGGGTACAATTTGCCTTAGCTAAACATATGGCCTAGGAAACTGGAAGAATTTCCATTTTTCTTTGCTGCACTTGGAGCCAGAGGTTCTTGTTGTTTTAAAAATTTCCTTTAGGTGCCTTAACTGTGCCTTTTTCTCAGTCAGAGATGCCTCACGGGAGTTGTGTAACAGAAACACATGAAAGCGTATTATGTCCCTTGAAGTCGTGATGGTCTCTATCTTGCCTGTATGCCACAAGGTCTGACACTGTACTCGTGTTCCATGGGATTTGTCATAACCCTGTGCACACAGGGACCCTACAACCAGTTTGAAACTACATAAAGCTCTACTGTTTTCCATTTTTTGTGAACCCTGTCCTCCTGTCTGGCAGCTTCAGACAGTTGGCACCTTCCACCAAGGGGCTCAGCACCACATTATCACCCAAGTGGCGTCAGGGTGAGCGTGCTGGGACTGCTGGTGCTGCCAGTGCTGGGCATGGTGGTGCAGCAGAAGGTGTAAGGAGGAGCCACCACTTCTGCTCACCTTCTGAGGATTTCGAAATACCTATGGGGAGCTTCAGCTGCAGGAGTGGTAAAACTGTGTCACAGTACAAGCCTGGCTGTCGCAGAAGCGTCAGCACTTTGAGACAAGTTTTAAAATGTGTATGTGAGTGCCTTTGAGGCACCCTTTAACATATATTTTTCTGGCAACCTTTTCCTCTTTTTTATGCACTGGGGATCCCCAACAGAGTATTTCTGTTGTGATTTTTACATCTTCCCACTGATCTGCTATGACACTCAAAGCTATGCTGAGCTGAGCTTTGTACATCACTGATATTGCTGGGTAGGAATTGTGCTGCACGTGTATAGGACTGGGTTTGAACTTACTGTCTTTGATCAGTACTGCATTTCTGCTTTTACCTGACTACTATATTCTGTGTGAAAGCTCTGTGATTTCCTTTTGGTTTGGCTGCTGGCTAATTTAAATGTGACACCTGCCATTCTAACAGAATTTGGTGGCTTTCTCACCACCTGTGTTTTGTCAGGTATGCTAACAAGATGTTAATTTTTGCATGGCCACAGAACAATTAAAATTGGGAATGCATGATTCCAAAGAAAATATCTTTATGTCTCTTCCCCTTTTTTGTTATACTGCTATGTTGTTTTTTGGTTTTTTTCTTTTCTAGACTGCCGAATCACATGGTTTCTGATGAAGTCCTGTTGTTTCTTCACTCAGTGAAGCTGGTGACTACATACACATTCATGTTTTCTATTCCTTTCAGGGATAAAATATTCATCACACACTTATAGAAATGCACCCAAACCATCTGCCTAGTCTTTATGGGAGCTGTAGAAAGATTTGAAAACATGCTCTGCTTCCTTTCCCATTTGCACAGAGGAATGGTTCTTCTTGAACTCTTTTTATAAAAATCTTTGTTTTACTTTGCCCTTTCTCTAAACATCTTAGGCCAGCAAAGTCTTTGTTTCCATTCTTGTCATGGTGCAATAGAAAAAAACCCCCATATATTTTGCATATCTATTTCTCTCATAAACCAGGTTCTCCTTACATACCTTAGGAGAACCCAACAGAGCCTGAATTTTCAAAAGATATTGTTGCTTTTGAGTGTGCATCTTTAGACCTAGCTTTGCAGAAGTAAATAGCATATAATTGACATTGATGACAACTGTGAAATCAATCCCTTCAAAGGTTTGGTGCTGAGCATCAAGGAAGGCTCTTAAAAGTGGTTTCTGCTTTTGAAAACTTTGGACTTGAGCCAGAGCTTTCATCTCCTTATCTGTGAAAATGGAATACAGCTTAAATACCTGTCCTACAGCTCATGAAGGTTTATTAATGTTTATAAACCCCTTGGAATTGAAAAACACAGATTACTACTCTTTATTTATTAATTTCTGTTGTCTTGCACCTTCATATTCCTCTCACTTGTCAAAGAAGAGAATTTAGCAGCCACCAAAACCAACAAAATCTGTAACAGCCTCTGCTCTCCTGCCCCCCCCTTACTGTAATAGTCTCCATGTTCCCATGTTGCCTTTACACCTTCAGCCCCTCTTCCAGCAATGCTTTCTGTTTCCCCTCCTCCCCATGTGGTTCAGACTCTCTCCCAAAGCCTCCCTGCTGGGGCCAGCTGGTGTGACACAGCTGCAAAGAGGCCAAGAAGTGAGAGCAGGAAAATTGGTTAGAGTTCCCCTCTCCCTGCTCCCTCAAAGGGCAGCAAAAATGAGGGCAGACTGCATGGCAGAGCCCTTCCCCTCCACCAGGTCTCCAGCTGATGGAGACTGTACAGATCCATCGCTTCCAGGACTCTATCCCTCTTTCTCTTTTGGTTGAAAATAGCCACAGGTTTAAGAGTTACTGGGAAAGGGGAGGTTGGTACAAGACTGTGTAAATACAGAGTGTTTTCTTCTTTTGTTGATCAAGTAGACGTTTGAAATGCTCTCAATGTTCAGATCATAAATTAACCACACTGAGCAAACTCAACTTTTCCAGTTGAAACTATTTATGTAAGCACACTATTGACATTTCTCTGTGTTCTTTTTTGCAAGGTTATACTCACCTTGGTAGGTGTATGATGGTTGCTCCATTCATGGTACAGATTAAGTCTTCTAAAGGACACAGTGGCTCATCTCAGAAGCATCTATGTTGTCCAGCAACAAGACTCAGGATCTCAACAAAACAGCATTTTCTATAGTATTGCCCTGCTATCAGACTATCTTAAAGTAGCTCTCAGTCCATCTGGCTTGTGCCAATGGGACATAGCATTTACTCTGACCTGGCATGGCCTGTGGAAGCTGCAGCAACTGCTTCTAGCCAGATGAAGGATGTTGTAAATTAAGGAGACTGCTAGGGGCATGTCATCTTCTAAAGATGAAAACCGTATCTATAAAAATACAAGAATGTGTACATCCATACAGGTACTTTGTATACCTACAAGGTGAAACCAGTGAGCTAATGGAGAAACTGAAATCAAGGTAGTAGCATTGTTGCTTTGCCCTTTTTTCACTGCAAAGCAGCCCTGGGACTTGGGAAACTTGATGCTTCGCATTCAGTTCTGCCACACATTTGCAGCGCTGCCAAGTTGTACTTCTGCCCATCTCTTGCTGTAAGATTCACACCGGCTTACATATGTGGGTGTGGATATCCAGACAAACCAAACTTGCCCAAAAGCACACATCTGATTCTCAGTTCTAGATGCAAGTCCACACGAGGAGGAGTTCTGGGAGGGTGGCTAGGACTTCAAAAGTACCACCAGCATGAAGTACCTAAGGAAATGTTTCACCATGTGCTGTGGAAAGACGTGTTGTCTTTCCTCAACTCCAGCTCATAGGCATTCCTAGTCCATTATTAAACTACTAAAAATAAAATACTTCTGATTCAGCTTTTTCTCTCCTGTCCTCTCCAGCTGCTGCCCAGGCATGGATCCTGCATCATTGAAAGAGCTGTTCCTGTTTTGGACTGTGATGTTATTTTAGAAGGATGCACACAGAAGGCTCTGACCATGAAGGGCATTCTGGCAGTGGTCTTTTTTAACCCTTTAGCCCAGTGATGGGTCCGGACAAAGAAATAATACTGCTTATGTTTCTGAATATTGACAGCTGTTGTTTACCTCAGCCCTTGCCAGTTGAGGTCTCTGGTGCTGCAGGGTTGTGAAATTGCATCAAGATCTAGAGTAGGGGTGATAGGGCTACAGAGTTATTGCATAGGAGATTCTGCCCAGTTGGAGCTCTCTGAAGACCTTGTTTTGATCCAAAACTGCCGTGATAAACCAGGGACAAAACCTGGTGCACGAATGGGTCACCACTGCTAACCAGGAGGTGACTGTGCCAGGCTTAGGTAGCCATTTTTGTGTTGATTAGACAACTTCTAATGCTGTGATAAGAAGTTTGTGCTGATGCCAAACCACAGGCTCCGGGAGCTAATACATATGAAATAGTAGCTGGATGAGGGAGAGTGCACTTTTCCAGCTACACTGACTGCATGTGTCTGTCCTTGGTGTGATCTCTGCAAGAAATGCAGGAACAACTGGCATTCAGGGTCATAGCAGATGGTGGCTGATCACAGGGAAACATTTATGGACACAAGCATGGGATGCATAGAGCATGAAACAAGGATCCTGAAGAAACCTAGCGTTTCCCCTTTGGAGAAGGGACTCGGGTTATTTCTGACAGTATATTTACAAAATTTCTACCCATTATTACTTAATTTGACCCACATTACCATCTTCTTCTGTCCTGGCATGTAAAGTTATATGCTGAGGACAGATCACCTGATCGGAAAATAAGGTTTATTATATATTAAATATTTGAAAAATGGTTTCAGTTGCTGAAGGCAAAATTGCTCAGCCTTCAAACTTGTTTGAATGTCTGTGTGCTCTAGGCCATTTTGTTAACCAGCACTCAGCACTTTCACACTTTCTGCGAGGGCATCAGTTAAGAATGTCTATCTTTGGAGATAGCCAGGGACAGCAAGAGAAATCAAGGATGCCACACCTCTGTCTTCCCACTCCTGAAATACTGCCAAGTATCCCTGCGTCTGCACTGCAAGTGGCATGTTGGTGTGCACCACAGACTTCATGAATGTGAGAGGAAGATGTTCAGACTGTAGGTAGTTCTTGACTCTCTTTCTTTTCCATGCACTCCACGTCCAACTGCATGTTAAAAAATATGGACTTGTGTCCAAAATCAGTAAGCACCTGCAGGAGAACAGGAATCTTTATCCCCTCTCTTTCCTGCCTCTCTCTCTTCCTACTCCGACCGATTCTTGCTTTGTCATTTTATCTAAGAAAATTGTAATTTAATTTTCTTTTTTCTTTTTTCTTTTTTTCTTTTCTTTTCTTTTCTTTTCTTTTCTTTTCTTTTCTTTTCTTTTCTTTTCTTTTCTTTTCTTTTCTTCTCTATGAAGTGGAAAGGGGAGAAGAGAATATTCTTATTTACTTTGCTCATCTTTGCATGGCCATAGAAAAATTAAAATTGGGAATTCATGATTACAAAGAAAATAACTACAACTCACTTCCCTTTTTTATTATACCACTATTTTTTTTTCTTTTCTAGACTACAAAATCACATGGTTTCTAATGAAGTCCTGTTGTTTATTGAATATGTTGTCGAATAGCGTCGCTGTTTTTTTAATCTCATCTTTGTCCACTAACCTGTTCTGAATCCCTTTCAAGACAGTAGTCTCCAAACTCAGGTACTTCAGATATAAGCTTGAAAGAATTTTGCAAACAGGTAGCTGTTGTTTTGTGAGGAAGGGTAGGAAAACTGAAGTAAAGGCATGTCACCAATACTGTTTTAAATGTATTTTTAGAGTACTGACTGGCTGGAATTCCCTAACAGAAGAAGCTGCCTCCCATACCTATGACAGGACACCTTATCTCTTTGTTTAAATGTTATCTGCCGACCATCATAGCAGTGAATAGGGAGGAACTTATGGAAGCTTAGTCTCTTAAATGATCTTACCAATTTCTCCATTAAAAAGAAAAACTCAAACATCACAGTCAAGATGTTAGGAAGGCATTAGTAGACATCAGACTAAGTTGGAGAAGTTGTCTGAAAACCAAAACTGCTTTTCGTGTCCCCTTCTCTAGCACTGCTATTGCATTTCTTTTTCACCATGTTCCTTGAGCCACCACTGAGAAGCTCCCCAGCATATGACCTTAACATTCAGCCCCTTTGGGGTATAAAGAAAACCCCAAAGTGTGCTCTGCCCGTTGCATCCCACAAGACCCACAACCCCATTCCTTCCCTCCCCTTCCCCTTTGCCACCATATCTGCCTCCCCACCCCTGAAATATTGCCAAGGACCCAGGAAAACCTCTCCAGAAGTACCTCTGAATTCCCACCTCAGTGACTCCTTCTACCTTCAGGGGACAATGGGCATCATGTGGTGTTACAGCTATGCCTAAGGTGACAGCCTTTTGCTGCCCACCCACTGAATTCAGCCTGAACTGACTTCTCCCATGAGGGAACTCTCATGAAGATCTCTCCCACTGATTTTCATAAAACTTGTGTGCATTTAACACTTTTAAAAGAATTTTGCCTTTCTTTCAGATCTGGCTGGAAGAAATTAATGGTGAGAAGTTGATGGGGGGAGGAAAGGGGGGAAGGGGGCCAATTTGATAGACAGACAAATAGACAATGTGATTGCATCAGTCTCATTTCCTTAGGAAACTGGGCTAAAAATAAAAGGTTTTATTTGCCCCTGGGAATAAAGAAGAATGTCTCTTACATCTTTACAAAACATTTGTTTCTATGTATACTTATAAATAGTCAGGATGAGAGAGGAAGTTTGCACGGGATTTTGAGCAAAGAATTAAAAGGAAGAGCAGGAGGTGCGTGAATTGCACAATCTGGGATTCTTTTAGGCATATGAGTGCAGCAATGAATGCAGAGCTTTGAACACCGATGCTACATTACCCAAGAGTACACATCTCTGCTCTGCAAACCAACTGCCCATTGGGCAATTTTTCAGAGCCCCAGAGAATGAATGCACTTTTACTGCATGAGTGATGGATGATGCACTTTAGATCAAACCCTTGGTGCACTTTATGCTCTGGAGTAAGTGAGCAACACGGAAATTGCTATATTTGTTCAAATTTATGGTCTAGAAATTCCTGTCTGATGGTGACCAAGACAAGTTACAACAGAGAAAATAATCCCCAAAAAGGTCTCATCCATCATTAAGAGATTGTGTAAGATGAAGAAGCAGTTATGCACCCTTTAGATTTCTCCTTTCCTGAATTTACTCTAGATATTTTGTTATCTTTGAAAATGTCATAGGCCTCCTTACAACCATGGGCTCTGTGACAGTCTGCAGTAGTAAATTCTTTATATGCATGCTGTATATAAAATGCTTTTTGTTTATGAGATTTGAATTTACTACCTTTCAGTTTCACTGAACTGGCCGCACTGGGGACTTGGGCTTTTAGAGTCATGCTTAATAGACAGGGAACAAAGTAGTTCCACATCCTCTAGAAACTTCTGATTGTTGGAAGACAGAAGTGCCAACAAGCAGGAGCCACAGGGAACTTCCCCCAGGGCAGGTGGGCAGAAAGAAGCAGTTGTATTGTACAATCCCTTTGGTTTTGCACTACCCGTTAGTTTTTGCTTCAACTGCCTATGCATGGAGGCCCCTTCTTCCTGAGACATGACAGAATTTCCACTACAGGGATACTGCACAGTCCCAGAAATCACTGTGCTGAGGACTGTCAATCGAGGTAGTCCTCATCCTGGAGAATTTAAGTTTAAAATATGAAAGACCAACACAATCTGGGGAAAAGGGATGCAGCACAACATTGGAAGACTTGAAAAGGAGCAAGTATCTTGCCTGCAGGTATGACTGGGGCTCTGACCAGGAGTTAAACCTCAACTTGGTGTCAGACTTGATCTTGCTTCTCCAGGGGATGGGATTGATCTGCTAACTTAGAGGTCAAAAATGAGATGTCTGAGGTCATCCTGCTACAATCCCTCCACCATCAGCCAAGAGAATTAGTTTCTTCTGGAAACTGTTCATGTGACCTATCTTAAATAAAAAATAACAGTAATTTCTTCTGTTTTCAACTATGTGCATAAAAGATTTCTTCTCTGACTGGTTTAATATCCATATCTGCTCTACTGCTTTAAGCAGAGTTTCTTACTAATATTACCACCTATTCAAGGTACACTAAGATGGTTTTCTTGCTCATTTCTTTTTCTAGTTAGAAGAGTCTTTGGTGTGGGCAGAAATAGAGCTTAACTTACATTTTAACAATAAAAGATGCATATGCCTGTCTTAGGTACCTTATTTGATAAACACTTTTGAATTTTTAAGTAACATCTGAAAACTGTGTATCATAATTTCAGTCTGAGATGCATTCTGGGAATTACTAATAATTCAAAAAGCATCTCAGACTTCAAAATAACTTACATATTCTCAGAAATTTTGCTCTTGATCTTACTCGCATCATCTTCTTGAAAGAAAACCACAGAATTGAAAAAACATCTGAAGAAAATGATAATGAAAGCAGATGATTTTTTAAAAGTTCGATAGCAAAACCCCTGTCTAATTATATGCAATTGCAATGAGGTCTGAGTCGTGACTTGTCAGATGATCTTATTTGATGTGGCTACAAACCAAAAGCTATACATTGGGAAAGCAAGCAAATTGAAGACCTCACAAAAGCACAGGCCTTCCTTGTTTCCCAGGTCCGTTGCTCTTCTCTCTTTCTTTATGTATTACCTTATATTCAATCAACCCACAGAGCAGAAGCTGTATTTCCTAAAATCCTGACAGTGTCACGCACATTTATGGTGCTGTGCGGCTGACGGGCAAAGAATATGAATGATGCTGTGAAAAGACAGAAGGGTAAGGTGCAACGATGTAAACTTGACCTGTGTTTATTTTTGATAAACACTCTCTGAAAAAAGTCACAGTACTGGAAAATGAAGGTATTTACATATAACACAAGGAAAACATATAGTTAGTAGAGCCTGGCAATGCTGCTGTTAGTTTTATGTCAAAGTAGCCACACTGGCTGCTTCATATCTTACTTGTTGACTTCTCAGAAACCACTCCTGGAAACAAAACTCTTCATATGATTTAACTACTGGGTTATTCCTCAAAAGGGAGCTGCTAGCTTATGCTGATGTGTGTGTTTGCTGATGGCATTTTTCTTTTTGTGTTTCTTAGTTCACCAAGTGAGCGTGAGAACTGTCTAGAGAGCATTCTTGGGCAGGGCACTCCAGAGCTAAAGCACTGCATCCTCTGGCAGCACTCACTGGATGTGGATCATTAGTATCTTCACTGTGATCAGAGCAGATAAGCTAAGCTTAGTCTGGATACTGCAATTTTGTGGTTTTCTCTTTTATTTTCTCATACGAAATATTATGGTATGAGAAAATAAAATTATTAGTAGTATTATTTTTTTTTTAAAACACTGAAAATTACATACTTCCAATGTGGGTGACTGCCAAAAAAAATTGCAGAAGAAGGGTAAAGAGGGTCAGAAAATAGAGAAGGTGACTTTTTTTAGTAGAGACATACTGTGCTGCATTTGCCTAGTCTTTGAATCACATTAAATATACACACTGTTAAAAGGCTATTGAAATGTTCAGATGACAGTGTTTCAAATGAAAATCAATAGCATGCTATTAGGCTCATTATATTGCTGTTATGCATCATTAAAACGTATTTAAAAGCTTTCAGCATAAACCAGGAGATAGGATGAATAACAAGACACTTTGAGGATGTCCAACACACTTAACAGGATATAGAGAGTCAGGCAAAAGAGAAACTTTGTAGGCACTGGGATAGAAATCCCTTGGAAAAAGCTCACTGGGTGTTAGAAACATACATGAACATGAGGAAATGAATGACATAGAACTCGGGATACAGACAAATATGTGAAGCTGTGCCACTTAAAGTATATTACCATACGAAGGTATGCATATGAGACTACGAGAGATTCCTTACTAAATTTCTGAGTTTTCTTTCTAAAGGGAAAAACTGGGAAGAAGTGACTTCTCCCAGTGGCTGGGAATTTAGGTAGGCAAGAGGGACAACAGATTTCTAGTCCCTTCACGCATGGATTTTCATGCTTTTACACATGATTGCTATTGGGCACATTTGCCTTGTTCCTGGAGCAGGACTACAACACAGACCACCCACCATCCTGAACGTCACACTCATTAAATCCATCAGATCCTGCTTTTTCTCCCGCCCTCTTGTGGTGAATCTTCAATGCCTGTAAACAAAGAAAATAACTTCAGCCAAAAGAGATAAACACTTCCCTCTACTCCTAATAGCCATAGTCTGGGCTGGAGTTTAAATCCCTGTAGGGAGATGAAGGAAACCTGAATCTCCCACTTCCTGGACAAGAGCTTTCTAATCAGCTCAGAATTATTGGATTTTCTTTCAGAAGGTGGGTTTCAAATTTGTAGCTTTAACATAAAGCATTTCCTCCTGCAATTTTATCTGCATAGGTAAAGATTCTACTGAAATTGATTTTGGATGAAAAGAGAACCATAAGGCATAAATCAAGTCATGGAGCCGGGGAATGGAAATAGTTCCATTTGTATCAGACATGCAATTGCATAGCTCAAATTAAAAATGCTGAGTGCTCAAATTAAAGTTCACAGTGAAGAGTTCTGAGCAATGCACAGATTGAATATTCCTACACAGAATACACACTTAGATATTTTAAAATTACAAACAGATTAAAAAAAAAAATCTTCTCAGAAAAAAAAGAGCAAGGAACAAAGGACAAATGAGAGTATTGTTTTGCTTCAAATAGTTTTTGGAGGAAAAAGTGTTTCTCAGTGATCAGGAAAGGGTTTCCTTGTCAGAAGAAGAGTCTATCCAACGACACATACGCAAATAGCCATATCATATGCTGCTTTTATGTGCCAATATGTCCCTGTTGGAGTTTCACCGTAAATCTAATTGGGCCAAAGCTCTGTCTCTTCTGGGATCATCTAACACTCAAGGAATCAAGACAGTGGACTAACATTAATTTACAGGTGTGATCATGTGTGGCTTAAAATGCAGAGGCATCACTAAAACTCACAGTAGTTAAAGAATTCAGCAATGACCATGTTTATTTCTAACCCATTCAGTATTCAGCACTTATGAAGTCAGTCATGCAATGATATTTTGGGGGTTTCTTAAGTGCTTTTCAAGCTGCATCCAAGATGCCTTGGCAGCTTACAGAGCTGACTAACAAGTGAAGATGTGTTCTCATAGTTACTCAGGAAGACTTTTAGGCATTGTTACCATGCCAATATTGTTGATTACTCCAGGAATAACAAAATCTGTTTCTGTATTGGTGGTCCTGTCTTGTATTTTGAATTGAAAAGATGAACTAGGAAGAAAACATTCAACTGTTGCTAGAAAGGTACACATGAAGAGATGTATACAAAATGCATCTTCTCCTTCCTTTCTCTGATATGCTGCCATTTAAAATACACTGTAGATAGGATGGGTCACTTTAACTACTATGGAAAGGAATTTGTGTACAAGAGAGAATTCTCATGAGAATAAACAGAACAATCTGGAAGCACTTTAATTCACCCTCTGACTTGAAGGTGTGATTGAATTCCTTCCTACTGTGTCCTTCCTAAATGAACCATGGGGATAAAAGACAGGCTGTTGGGAGTTGTTTCCTGAGCATTCAGCCTCTTTGCTAGAAGAAACTGAAATATTGGCTGAATAGTTCTTTAATACTTTTATTGCTCCTTCCACACATTGCATTTTTCTATCTATCCTTCATTAGGATTACTTTTTATAGTACCTGCAGTTTGTGTTTCTTATGTGTCATCTAAAACACAATAGCAAACAATAACATAATCAAATTTAAGAAGGAAAGAAGGAAGGACAACTTCTACAGTTAAACTGCACAGCCTCACCCTTAGCTCAGGAAATCAAATCTGTTCGCCTTTGGCTGTGGATATAAATTTTCCAGTAACAATTACAATTCATCAAAAGCTGATGTTCTTTTATATACTAAACCAATTGCATTCTAACAGCCAAATCATTTTGTAAAGGTTTCTTTGTATTTACAAACGGTAACCTGCCAAACTAGATTGCCTGTGTCACTTTTAGTCTGGAATCTCTGTGTCTGTGCTAAGACTTATTTGCATTTTTGACCCAACAGAACAGGGTTACACAAGGGAGAGTCAGAAATTTGAGTACAGCCCTAATCTCTTTATCACTCTTTGGGAACTCAAAGCATGATTTTTACTGAGGTTCTTCCTTAAAGTTGAACATAAAAAATGACAGGTGTATTTTATGCTTGTATTGACCATTTAATAGCTATTCCACAGGCCATCTAAAAGAAATTGAATATGCTCAGCCTGCTCCCAGAGGCGTTATTGTGCAAAGGGAGAAAACCAAACTCTCCCTTTTATACCATAAGACTGTGCTGCACTGAGGCATCTCCTGTAGAATCAACACCCCGAGCCCACCAAGGTAGCTGGGGCCCCAGCCTTCCTCCCCGGGTGTAATGCAATCCATTTCAGATCCGGCCAAGAACTCATTTTATTTGAGTCTTACTAGTACTACACACTCTTGCTTCTTCACTACACAAGTTTTGAGCCCAAGAATGTCCAACACACTCATGTGTACACAGAATATAGTGCCCTGTGCAGTCACAGAAACACCATTTTGTTTACTACACTTCCTGTCCCAAGGGCATTTTACTCTCATCTTTTGTTTTAGATTAAGGTTTTTCCTACCCTGAAATGGTAATCTGTTTTAAAATCTTTGTGATTTCAAAATTCCCTTTATCAACTGATGCTTGTGCCCATCCTACTTGCTATTAAGTATTCCATCTTCTAAACTGTTAGCTTTCCTGTTCTGATGAAACCTTTTAATTTGCATAGAATGCTTTCATATGGCTGCATTAGTGAGCACATATGAGTAATACAATTTTTTTGCTATCTCAGTCATCAGGGAAACTTTTTATTTCTCTGAAGTCCATTTCTGCAGTTCTACATCCATTATTCCAGTAACCACAATGTCAAAGAGTGAATTATGATTCTGAAATCTATAGGAAAGAAGAAGCAGTATTCTCTTCCTAAAAATGTTTCTTCTTTTTGCTTTGCTGTCTTCAGCAGAGTTTGTTATTAGAAGCAGGCTGTACAAAAAAAAGACCAC
This sequence comes from Donacobius atricapilla, assembly GCA_013397315.1. NCBI lineage: Eukaryota > Metazoa > Chordata > Aves > Passeriformes > Mimidae > Donacobius > Donacobius atricapilla. The sequence goes on along the minus strand of WBMY01003897.1, from coordinate 682,085 downwards.
TTGGACAAAAGCATCAAAGGTTTGTTTGGGTGCTAATCCACCCAGCAAGCCCTTCAATTTAAGGCACAATTTTAGATGTGATCATTTCTAACCATAAACTTAATGCAAAAAATGAACAAATGCAACTTTTGTCAGTATACCAGAAACAGAAAACCTGCTGGTTGGTCTGAGGCCTGTGCTTTCCCAAGTTTTCCATCTAGCTCTACCACACACATACGTAGTTTACTTCCTCGGCTCTTTGCAATGCTTTCATCTTCTTCCTAAATCTTACAATGAAAATCCTTGTTGCAGTTGTTAGTAAACTCTAAATTGGCCTAAACTCCCAAATAATGCTTTGTTTCCTTGAATACACTGGCCATGTCAGGGAGCTCACTGGCATCCTTTTCCATCTGCTTTACTCTTCTAGCAGCGTATGTTGCAAGCAGACTTCTCACTGTGATCCAGTTCACTGGTAACTGCTCTGGCAACAAGGCTTTCAGATCTTGCCTCACCTGGCTGTAGACCTTGTTTCCCATCATTTTTCAACAGCTCTACATGTACATGAATCCTTTACACCTGTGGAATCTGGGTTTCTTTCCTATCAGAAATGTGAAACAGGGAACACCTCCATTACTTGGTCTAAATGCAGAACACAAGCCTTCAATTGATATTACTTTAGAAACTGAATCCCATCTCTTACATTAGTATGGCCATCTGGAAAGCCAAGATCTTTAGGGCTGGGTGACTTGGGAGGAGTACTGTTACAAGAAGAATCAGTGCCTGCTCTCAGGACTCCCTAAACTCTACTCTTAGCACATTCCACAGAAAGACCTTCTCCAGGCGATGACGCCAGCACTTCTTCAGGTTACGCCAGTGACTTGCTGTCCCGTGATACGTACTTTCACAGGTTAAGCCAATGAAACAGAGCATCACACTTAATTGGGATGTGCTTCAATCCCTGACTCCCAGACACACACTGCTGCTCACCACTCTCCATCTCCACCAGCAAAGTGGATATTCTCAACTGCATTGGACCATGGAAGATACGGATGAACAGTATCAGTTCTGATATTAACTAATAGTGAGGGTTCTGACTATAAATGTGACTTTGGTAAAACTGGTAATGCAGTTAGAACTTGCAAACTTGCAATTTTGAGCCTTGACAAATACTGATGCTGGGGATACAGCTGCAAAAGCTTGAGTGTAATCCTGTGTTTTAAAACCAAATAGTAAAGTCTTTCAAAATTGATTTAACTTGCAATCATGCCAAGCTTCGAGCATGTGCTTTGATTGCATTTCTTGAGTCTGTTGGACACCTTAACTTTCTTTTAGGTCTAATGGTGCGCACCTTGACTTGATGGGAAATTGGCTGTATCTGTAAGAAAGAGTGAAACGCTTACGTAGTGATACCAGCAGCTAACTGGAGAAACTTGGAAAGTTTCAGCCCTTCAGAATCACAGAGTCAACTAGACTGGAAAGGGTTTCTGAGATCATCGAGTCCATCCTGTGACTGCACACCACCTTGTCAACTATGCCGGGGCACCCAGGGCCATACCCAGTCTTTCCTAAAACACCTCCAGGGATGGTGACTCTGACAGCTCCCTGGGCAGCCCATTCCAATGCCTAATCACCCTTTTTATGGCAAAATCTCTAATGTCCAACCTAACCCTCCCCGGGTGCATCTCGAGGCTGTGTCCTTTGTCCAGTCGCCGGTTACCTGGGAGAAGAGCCTGATCCCCACCCGGCTATAACGACCTTTCAGGTGCTTTAGAGAGCGTTAAGATTCCCGCTGAGCTTCCTTTTCTCCAGGTTGAAAAACCCCAACACCCTCAGCTGCTCCTCATGGACTTGCGCTCCAGAGCCTTCAAAGGACCCAATCCACGGAGTAACTGCTCCGCCGTTAAACGGCACGGACCCGAGGCGTTCCTGCGCCAGGAGCTCACCGCCGGCCCCACGGCC
>WBMY01003897.1:644034-679840 GCA_013397315.1 Donacobius atricapilla | reverse complement strand
CCGCTGCGGAGAGCGGCGGGAGCCCTGCACGGCCAGCGCCGCTGGGCTTGCACTTTATAGCCGCTTGGACCTTCCAGCTCTCCACAACTGCCTGAGGGAGCTGGGGCTGCTTAGCCTGGAGAAGAGGAGGCTCGGGGGGACCGGACCTTTACGCTCTCTGCCTGAGAGAAGGCTGTAGTCAGGTGGGATTCGGCCTCTTCTCCCAAGCAACCAGGAAAGGACGAGAGGACATAGTGTAAAGCTGAGCCACGGGAGGTTTCGGTTGGATTAGGGAGTTCTTCACAAAAAGGGTGATTAGACATTGGAATGGGCTGTCCTGGGAGGTGATGCAGTCACCGTCCCTGGAGGTGTTTCCTAAGGAAAGACTGGACGTGGCACTCAGTGGCCTGGTGTAGTTGACATGGTGGTGTTCAGTCATAGGTCAGACTTGATGATCTCAGAGGTGTTTTCCAACCTAATTGATTCTGTGATAACACGGATATTTTTGGGAGAAAGCCGTCACAAAAAGCTGCAGGTGATAGGAGGCTGCTGACAGCCTTGAGGCTGTGATACAAAACTGTTAGAGAGAAATACAGGAGAGTGAAACACTTCTTTCCTCTTCAGTAAATATGACACTGCCAGTGTTGAGTAAATCAGTTTCTAAAAAAATATCCTGTTGGAGAGACTACAGAGAGGGCCACCAAGTTGATTAGAGGGCTGGAGGACTGGAACAGGCTACCCAGAGAAGCTGTGGATGCCCCATCCCTGCAAGTGGTCTAGACCAGGCTGGATGGAGCTCAGAGCAGCCTGGTCTAGGGGCAGGTGTCCCTGCCCATGGCAGGGAGTGGGGACTAGATGGTCTTTAAGATCCTTTCCAACCCAGGCCATTCCCTCATTCTGTGAATTGCAATGTTAGCTCATACTAAATATTAGGCTCCCTTTTTGTCTGGATTGGAAATTGTGTGAATGAACTACCGTGAGTGACTTAGCATTAGCTATTGCATGTGATGATGTGTAATACTGACCATGTAGTGCTGTATTTTGCATTCAAACAGTTTTGTATCTGTCACACAAATTCTCCAGCTGCACCTACCTTGCCGTAAATGACAGATCAGTTTGTCTTAGTTTTGCTTGTTATACACTAAGAGCATGGAAAAACTGTTAATGCTCCTACATTAAAAACCATGGATTGTTTTCCATTGTATCTCCACAGGCTTCTTACCTCCCATAACTCCTCCAGAAAAATTCTTTCTGTCACAACTGATGTTGGCCCCTCCTAGAGAGTTGTTCAAGAAGACTCCTCGGCAGATCGCTGCAATGGATGTGGGGAACATGGCCCAGTCAGTGGACATCAGTGGGCTGCAGCTGGCATTAGCAGGTAAGGAAGGTCTGTGGTGCTCTTAGGAATGGAAGTTCTCGTTGGAACGTGGCTGTGGGTTACCTGGGAAACACCTGTCTGTCCTGAATATGAAAAAGTTTGAACTGTGCTTCAAGGTCTTCAAGCCTGTGTTAAACTGCTTAGAGAAACTTCAGGCAGAGATTACAACGTAGCTCTTCTAGCCTCCTTAACAAGTAGTTTTTTAAGCACATATGTAATTGCCTTAAATACAAGAATATTTTGCAAGTATAGGAAGATTTTAATCTAAAGCTATGTGGGGTTTTTTAGGGATGGGTTTTTTTGTGGGGGGATGGTTTTGGTGGGGATTTTTTGTTTGTTTGCATTGTTTATTTGTGTGGGGTTTTGTTCTGTATTTTCATCCCTTTTCACCCTTTTCAGTATTTCTTTTATGTAAGAACAAGTATAACTGTCACACTACTATTACATACCAGTACTTCAGCTGTACCTGGAAAATTGACTATTACAATTTTATCTTCAGTTTATTGCAAAGTTAGACATTGCAGTGTTAGCTCAAGAGTTGGAAAGTGATCCAGTTTCACTGAATTGGAAAGAAAAGCAATGTGATGCTTATCCTTTGACAGGAGAACAGGAGGAGGAACATGATTGCTCATGCCACATCTGGGGCTAATATAAAATATTATATATTGTTGGGAACAAGGAACCAGTTTAAATACAAAAAAATTCCTTTTTCCTTAGGTATGTGCCAGTAGACCTGCTTGCTTGAAAACTGGCCATCCCAGTTCTATATCTGTACTATGTGATTTATTGCTCTGAGGTTGGGCACCATTTAGACTTTCTCTGTCCTGCAGCTGTATCTTGGTATTGTCAATTTTTTTCTGTGGACTCTGACTTGGCTGGTAAAGCTGTGGTATACTGTCCCTTGTTCACAGTCTACAAATGTCTTGTGGGGTCTTCCTTAGCTGCTATTTCCAGACTGGGATCGTTTGAAAATGCAAATTGAACACCCTAACATGCCATTGTGTGTTCATCCTGTCTGTATTTTGTAGAATACCTTAGCAAATTCAAATTTTGTGAAGCCTCAGCTAACTTGTTTTTAGTTCAAGGCATATGCAATGCCTTAAGAAGCCTCAAGTTTTTTTGTTGTTGTTTTTATTTGTTGTTTTATTTGGTACTGTGTTTGCTTTCTGAATAGTTTGTTCTCATTAAAAATGATATCACTGAATCACAGAATGGTTTGAGTTGGAAAAGACTGTAAAAATCATCTACTTCCACCTTCATCCACTGTGGGCATGAACACTTTCCAATAGACCAGGTTGCTCAAAGCCCCATCCAACCTGGACTTGGACACTTCCAGGGATGGGGATCCACAGCTTCTCTGGGCAGCCACAAAACTGTGGTTGGGTGGATGTGTGCTCTAGGCCACATACTTTATTTTAAAATAGAAGATAATGATGGCTGAAAGTAGAATACAAAGTCATTAATGGTGCTTGTATAAGATTTATATCATTGTTTACATAATCCAGTAAAAGTGCACAATTGCTTACAAGCAGTTGTAGAAGTTATGTAACAAAACCAGCCGCATCTGAAAAAGCTCTGTGCTGTCTTTCTCAGACTCCTTGCTGTAGGTCCCTAGAATAACTGTCTGTTTTCTCATCACTTTCTTAGAAGATAAATCTTGTTTATAATCATGATGCGGCTTCTGTTTGTTGTGTTTTGGAAAGTCTATTATTTTTTTACTAGTCTTCAGTATACTTCTCCTAATGATTCAATGTGCAGGATGAAGCTGGTGCAGGATGATGACACTAAGATGCAGTATTTGAGGTGTTTTCTTTATACCCTTTCCCCAGGATGTACAGAATGTCACAGCTGTAACACTTGGTAGCTCTTTAAAGGTATGGTCCTTGAGATGAATTCAGGGCTGTTCAGGATGATTTTGACTTGCTTTAGCACATACCTGCAAAATCAAAATAAATAATTTAGAAAGCATTAAAGTTGGTTTTTTATCAATTTATCTCTCCTAGTCCATTTTTTATAAAGAAAATAAAAACACTTGCTCATTGTGACAGTTTATTTGCAACTCTATGGTGGATTTTCTATTTTTGATTTTCTTTTTTGTTTTTAAGGTTTACCACCCCACCCTCCCCCAAAAAAAAAAAAAAAAGAAACTAGAATGCTGGAATCTAGCATCTTGGGCATAAGTATTAACACTTGTTCTGTTATCTTCTCCCCTTGGCCTGCAGATAGCTGATTCAAATGTCAGTACTGCCCTACAATATGTTTTTGTTCATCTGGTATGCTACCCTATCAAAAAAGTAATATTCTCCTAGTTGCAGGGATGGGGCTCCTGGCAAAGTGTTCCTCAGTGTTTGTCTGCTAACCCTTATTTGTTGGGGGAGTAATTGACCTGTATGAAAGTAAAGCTTTTAATACATTGTATTTAAGAATCACAGACAGGTTCCTTTATGAAGGTCATTATTTTATTTTTACAGGTAAAAAGAAACTAAGGATTTGTTTTCAGTTCAGTTTTGCAAAATTTAAATGTCTTAGTTGAAGATGCTATATTAGTTTCTGTTAAATCACCATTTTGTAATTCTTACTTCTGCTTGCCTGAAGCTGTTGATTCAGCCCTTATTCTTGAAGCAGTGAGGTTGAACTGCTGAGCTCCAATGCATGTAACTGAGGGCTCAGGGGGCTTCTCAAATCAGTGAAGTGAAATATCAGTAATCATCTTATCCAACATCACTAGTAATTTCAGATTATGAGGTTACAAACAAATCTGGGACTTACTGACAGATAGATAAAAGTTCTAGACTGTAAATGAAAAGATAGAAAAAGGATACCCAACGCCTCTCCCCCACTCCTGTACTTCATTTGTTAAATCAACCCTTCTGGCTGAATGAAGGTACTCATGAGATGAAGTTGGAAATAGTTGCTTAAGTAGAAGATATGTTTTATAAACCAGTTCATTTGGACTTTGCCTTTTTTTTTAAGTAACTGAAAAGTATGGTAGTTGTTGCCTTTAATAGAAAAATATACCCTGCTGTGCTGCTTCAGTGAGCATATATGCAAATGTTTGTATTTTCTGAAATAGTTGGATAAAGTAGGACAGAAAGCCAAAAAAATGAACAACTTTGTTCTCATGATTGCTCTTGTCACTCACAGTTTTGGGAGAGATCTGCAATCTCTTGCAGATCTGTTTGGAGTCAAATGAAATCTGTGCGTGTGGGCAGCTGGAAAGGGTCAACATGATTGCACAAAAAGGAGCAAGCACACTTTGCTTAGAAGTGTTATGGTACACAAAATATGACAGCACTCATGCAATTAGTCAGGAAATGGAGTGGTGTTTAGTTTCATCTGGAACTTTTTCAAGGGATTTCTTGTGCAGTTTTTGGACTTCAGATTGCTTAAGGCATAATCACTGCTTAGTGTTCTCTGTTAACAGGGTGGGGAGAGGAATTCTTGTAGTGGGAATTTTTCTGCTTTTTGTCCTTTGGAGTTTTCTTTGCCAAAGCCATGGAAAACAGGATCTCTCAAAACAGTAAGAGAACATAGACGATCAGCCATTAAGTCTCCAGATCCAGGAGAGCAATAGATTGACAGAAGGACACATAAAAATCTGGTAATGCAAGCAGTGAGATCCATATTTTCCTTTTGGCCAATTTCTTCCAAGTCTTCAGCTGTATATACACTAACCTTAATGTTATTTTTCTGTGACTTGTTTATGTTCTGTAATTTGGCCTCTAAAGGGACGATTTTAGCTCCTTTCAGGTTTGCTTTAATGATGAGGTCTGTAGAATCACGTAACCATTAAAACTCCGTTGTTTTCCACTAAAGCACTGATTATGGCTTGACAGCAGACATGCAAGGTGCTCAGGCAATGCCACAGGAATGTGTTGGGTAAGTTTAAATAGCTGGCTTCAGGGTCTAGTATGACCATTATTGTGTGTAAATGGATCAGAGTAGGTCTTTCACTTTCCTTCTCTGAGAAGTGAATACAAAACTGGATACAACAGGTGAACTCTTTGAGGAGTAGCATGGGAACCTACTAATGTGCTGCTTTTAGATGTAGATTACATCAGGTATGTGCCTTTTCCAAGGCCAGGACTATGTTTCTGATTAACATCTATTTCTTCTTTATCCTTACTTCATACCCTCTGTCCGTGTCCTGTCAGCTGGCACTCAGGCTGCTGACTGCCCGACTGTACTAAACTTTATGTTGATATTATCTGTTGGGTTTTTTTTTAAGCGAGATCTTTTCTAAAGCTGCTTGTTTCTCACTACTTTTAGTATTCCAGGCATCTCTGTTCCAATTTTATGGTTTAATATTCTTCTTTCAGAACGTCAGTCTGAGTTGCCAACACAGAGCAAGGCCAGCTTCCCCAGCATTCTCAGTGATCCTGACCCAGATTCTTCTAACTCCGGTTTTGACAGCTCTGTTGCTTCCCAGATCACGGAAGCATTAGTGAGTGGTCCAAAGCCTCCTATAGAAAGTATGTGCATTTTCACATCTCTGTTTCTGTAACTCATGACATGCTGTGTTGTTATACTTCAGATAAAATGTAATGGAATTCAGAATTATTTTTAAGGCATGAAATGGAAATTAAGGTGAATGAAAGTGTGAAACTGCATCAGGCTGTCTCTAGATCAGATTCTAGTGTTTACATTTACAGACTTCTAGAAATCTGGAGTCTGTCTTCAAGCCCTGTGTCATCTGCTGAACAACAAATACTAGTCCCTGCACTGAGATCTGCCTTGGCTGGTAACACCTCCCAGGGAAGCAGTTACTGTGGAAGAGAGAAAGACCACAGGATCAGTACAGGATCAGTAGAAGGGTGATCTGAATCAAGAGGAAAAACAGGTGGATGTAACAGTATGACTAAAAATCAGAAATAAATGTTTTTCTGGGAGGCGGATAGGATTGTGATGCTGTTCTCAATGTTACAATAGCTTAAAGAAATAGGGGCTTTTGGGGCATCTTTTGTTTTTTGCTGATACAGAACTGAATACCCAAAGCTTAAGAAAACATTTCACACTGTTGCCATTTTAGGTCACTTTCGACCAGAGTTTATTCGTCCACCGCCTCCACTCCATATATGTGAGGATGAATTGGCATGGCTAAATCCAATTGAACCAGATCACACAATTCAGTGGGATAAGTCAATGTGTGTTAAGAACAGCACTGGAGTTGAGATAAAAAGAATCATGGCAAAAGCTTTTAAAAGTCCTTTGACTTCCCCACAGCAAACACAGGTAAGGATGATGCACTTTCCTGTCTAAAATGATTCTCTAACAAGCTACTGACTCATGTGTTTTAGAAAACTTAGAGCACTTTCATTGATCTGTGTTTGGATTCAGAAAACTTTTAAATTGTAAAAATCCAAGAATTTTGACTTGGGTTTGTCTGAATAAGGAAGATCATGTTCATGCCATTGACTGGATGTAATTACAGTTGATCAGGAGTGGCACTGACATTTTTCTGTGTGGGAAAATCTTTGTATAACTAAGTTGCTCGTGCTTCTGTGAAAGTTTCTGATAAATAATTACTTCAGAAACAGCAACAACAGTTTTTTGCCCTTTGATTTGATAGTATTCTCCCTGATTTCAGTGGGCTTTTTTCATAGTCATTATGCTGGCACTATCAAATAAGCTTTATTTGCACTACTCTTCCTGCCAAGTGAACTTGAAAGTGAGATTTCCTTTGACGGGACAGGAAACTAAAGGAGGCGGAAACTTTTCATGTGGATTTTTTTAAACTCCCTTCTTTGCCACCCACTGATAAAAGACTCCTAAATGCATTAGTAAAGGTTTTATGGACACAGTTGCCTGTACATAAAAATTTTAAAGTAGCTCTCCAGTGCTTTTCAATAGAGAAGCCTAAATCTAAAGGGTTATCATTCTCCTGGATCATAGATGTATTATAGCAGTTTTTTCAAGCAGTAGCATGAATAGTTGAAGAAAAATCAACTGAGGATTTTTTTTTCTTCTTCACAGCTCCTTGGAGAACTGGAAAAGGACCCCAAGCTTGTTTACCATATCGGTCTCACTCCTGCCAAATTGCCAGACCTGGTTGAGAACAATCCTTTAGTAGCTATAGAAATGTTGCTGAAACTAATGCAGTCTAGTCAAATAACAGAATATTTTTCTGTCTTGGTCAACATGGACATGTCCTTACATTCAATGGAAGTTGTAAATCGGTGAGTATTATCTCAAATCTAATAAGGTTTCACTGAGCATATAAAATGAGCAGTTTCGTTTTATTAGGATATCTGGAAATGTTCACTTTGATCCGTCTTGAGGCATGTCTGTGGGAGATAGAAGACTACAGTGGGACAAAGGGCAGTTATTATGAGAATCCTCCACAATCAGTTAATGCCACGTGGCTAATCTGCTTAATTGCAACTTGCATTCTTGATGCAGCTTAAGTGAACAAAAGGTGCTGTTGTTAAACAGCTGCCCTGCTGTACATTCATGTCCTGTTTTCATTGAGAATAATTTCTGCAGATAGGCACAACCCATTTTCTCAACAGAATGCTAACCCCTTAAATGGGAAAGCTTTTCAGACAACTAATTCCCACAAATTTCCAGAAATACATCTCTCCCACTTAACTTTCTTTCATTTCTTGGCAATTACTGAACGTGAACTACCAAATAAGCCTCAATCAGCAGTCCCTTTGAAGCAGAGTTGAATTGCACCTTAAATATTTTCTGAAATAAATGCCTCTGTACTGGTGCAGACAGCAGTTACTGCCCTGAAGTGGGACTAACGATTACAATGTGGAGAAAGAGAGGTAAGAGAAGAGCTTTTACGCATGTCCAGGAGAGCTACGCCACCAGTCAGGCATGCTGGTTCTCCCACAGCACAGCTACCACAGGAACAACTTTCATCAAACTGCAAAGCGACTGTCAGCGCAAACAGAGAGACACTGATTGTTAAGGGAAATAAGACAAAAAATTGAAACTGCACTTGAAACTAAAACCTTCACCTTTTTCCCTATTGTCCCCCTATCACTACTTGAGATAGGACTGATACGAGTTATTTGGGTCAGATTCTGTTTGTAACCTTGTGGCAGTTCTCCATTTAGTTCATGTTGTTATCATAAGAGAGCTGTATTGCTCTTTCAGTTGAAGAAGCAGTCACAACTCAAATGTCAGATGTACTAGTAACCTATCTAAGTTAGTTTCTGTACTGTCAGAGTTTAAAAACGTCTTACTCTTAATTAAGAAATTTAAATTACTAGAAATATGTCTGGAAGCTGTCAAAAATCAGTTCTGTGTGACAGAACTGGGAATAAACTCATAGATCTAACTGATACAATTTGTTTTGCTACAGAAACACTAGATTTATGGCTTCATAAACCACTGAATGTATTTTATTTGAACAGGCTTACTACTGCAGTTGATCTCCCACCTGAATTTATTCATCTGTATATCTCCAATTGTATCTCCACCTGTGAACAGATTAAAGACAAATATATGCAGGTGAGTGCTTCAATAAATTGGTTAGGAAAAAGTATCCCATATATTGCTCTGTGAAAATATGTGCTATGATTTTGATAAGGATGATAGCATTAAGTTACTCTGTTTTACTGCTTTTTTATTGCAAAGGCACTTTTTTTTCCTAACACACTATGCAATTCTTTATAGAATTTAATAGACAGTTCTTCACTTTTTAAAAAAGACTTCACAGGTAATCACTGTTCCCTGTTTTTCTGTAGACATCATAGACTTCTTCCTGGCAAAACCGCTGTTTTATGTGACTGGAGTTCTTATATTCAAAAGGTTTATCTGTCACCCTGTGAGCCTTTTCTTCACCCCAGAATTAGTTTGCATTCTGCTTAGTTTTAAGCTTCACGTTTCTCTTCTATTCAAGTGTGGTATCCACTTCCAGACCTCTGAGGTGATGTTACAAAACTCAGAGGGAAGTCTTGCCCTTCAGTCATGACTGACAACAGCTTGCAGATCTCCTCAAAGACCTAAAAGCCTTTTGTCTTTCTAACACCACACTCTCTGCTTCCCAAGCCTGTCATACTTGCATGCTTGTACTGAGGAAGTTGTAGCCACTCCAAGGATCCCTGACTGGGGAGGGTCAGGGGAAACAGGTTTCCCTGAGGAGGTTTACACACTTCTGGCATTTAGGGTTGTCTCCATGCTATGTGAGGTATTTCCTTCTCTCCTAAACTGATCTATTGGTTTCACCAGGTGCCCAGTAGAACTTTTCTTGGGTACATCATTGGTGAAAACCAGTTCTGTATTCACTATCTCCAAGGCTTTTTGAATCACAAGTCTCGCCTTAGCTTTTTCCTCTTGATACTGAAGGACTGAAATGTCTTTAGTCTCTTGCAGCAAGGCAACTGTTGTTCCTTTCCCTTTAAGCTTTTTTGGTGTCCTCTAATGCCTTCTCCAGCTCTGTTGTATTTGTAAGCTACAGAAATGAAAGTTGTGTGCAATGCACAGGACAGGGTTGCAATGTGATTTTAGATAGCAGCAATCTCTCCATCTTGTTCTCAATCCCTTTCAGATGATGAGTGACCTTATGTTATCTTGGTGGTGGCTGCTGATGCCTCTCTGCTTTGTGGTTCTGCTAGACACACGAGTGACTTGATCTGTGACCTGCTGAGTAGCTCTGCCTATTACATTTGGTAGTGGAGTGGGAAAATAGCAGCAGACCTGGGCTGCAGCTGAGAATATGCCCGGAGTGGGACACTGTGCTCAGAGAGGCTGCTGAGAGCACATAGCAGCTGTGCTTCAGGCACACAGGGGACAAAAAAGAGCTCTGAGGGTCAAGGAACATATACTGATCATTAAGCAGCATATAGAGCTTGTGATCTAACATTTTTTTAATGTGTACGGGGCCTCACAGCAGCTGAGACACAAGATGTTTTGTTAGAAAAGCATGGTACAAAATTACTACTGGAAGTGATCCTCAGAGACTGGGAGTTAGCCAGTAATCTTGCATTTGTTCTTTTCAGAGTTTCATGTTCCTGGATTATTAAAATTATTCGTGTAACTAATTTGTGTTGCAGAGAAAGCATGTGATGCCTTTTGATCACAGTTAGGGAAATAAGTTGTTCATTCTCTGAATTCTCTCATAAGTAGCAAATTTTGCAGTAGCAAGCTCAGATCCTGGAAAAATAGCCGATATCTTACTTTCAGTGTCAAATAATCTGAAATGCTTTGGACACTTAATCTCTCACATCCCTCAGTTCTGTCTGATAAACATCATTCACATACATAACTGCTTTTAGAGAAAGAGTTGAACCCAAACCTTTCTCACAATGTGAAGTATGAGAGCACTTTAATGATAAAGACCTGGTTTTGTCCTTGGGCAAGAATATGCTCTGTGTTAAACTGATGGTTGGTGGCTGGATCTGCATGTGACAAATTGTAAGTGCCAGTTCCTCAGCTTTCACTTCCAATTCCCACCGTGTTCTTCAAGGTGTTGCCTAAGTAGCTCTTAGGAAAGAGGAACACCTTTAAAAAAGATCCTGTCTTTTCACTGGATCAGGCAGGAAATGAGCCAAGAATTCTTGGATTAGGTGTCCCTGGAATTGTTTTTCCTTCTAATACAGAGCCTAATGGTCATCTGCTGATTCAGCAACAGAGCACATTCCATGAAGGAGATTTGGAATTAGTTTGGTTGTATCACTTCCTATCTGGAGTTCCTTGATGATGTGGTGATATGAAATTTTGAGATGTGAAACTTGTTCAATTTTCTTTATGGTGTTACTGCAGAAAATAAGACTAAGCAAGACTCAAATGTTGTCATCATCTTCAGCTATTATCTCTTCTCTGCCTTTATTCAGAGATTACATAATAAATTAAGTACAATGGATGGGTAGATCTGGTGCTTCATTTGTGCATGGGATTAATCCAGAGAAGGTTCCTGCATCCAAAAGTACAAGAACTATAAAGCAGTCAATTTTTTAAATATAGTAGTAGCATGGGAAATGGAAGAGAAGAGGCAGCATGTACAAAGCTTGGGAACATGGTAACTGCTGAAGTTAAACTGCTCCTGAAACACCTCACTTGTACTGCTGAGGGCCAACAGTCCTTTAACTGCTTGGCTGCAAGCATTTATTTGGATTATTAAACCATCTCTCTTATGTTTCAGAACCGCCTGGTCCGTCTTGTTTGTGTCTTTCTTCAGTCCTTAATCAGAAACAAAATTATTAATGTACAGGACTTGTTTATAGAAGTGCAAGCATTCTGCATTGAGTTCAGTCGGATACGAGAAGCAGCTGGCCTTTTCAGATTGCTGAAGACACTGGACACTGGGGAAAATCCATCAGAAACCAAAACGTCAAAATAAAGTGACTGTCAGTGGCAAAAAAAAAACACTTGCTAGTGTTCTATACCAATTAATTGTACATTTTAAACTCAAATCCCTGGATTAATTATGTATTATGTTAATTACATTATAAATAGCATTTTATGCATTTGAGCAATAAATAAGGCTTTTTCTGATACACGTTTGAGTTTGTGAAATGTGTTAGGCCTTACGCTATTTTTCACTGTGGTTAAAATTTGTATGTTGTGTGCATATCCTGAAATTTAGGCTCTAATTCCAGAGAGACTATAAATGATACTTAGCATTCTCAACAAATTTAAGTATTAATCTGGCACTCACTGTCTTTGGGTCCAGAATTTTGTGTGTAACTAAAGTCAAGTTGTATCAAGGTAAGTTCCTTGTTTTTACCTTTTGCTCACTAAGACCTTCTAGGAGCTGGAGAGAACTACCAATGTATTCTGGTTTTGGTAAAGTCAAGTCTGTCTTGATGTCTAGAAACAGCTAAAGGCTCATCTTTACAAGCCAGAAATGAAGTTGGGTGCTGTAGGCTCAGAGCAATATTCTATCAAGACCACTGTGTATTTTCAGAATGATGCCAGTGGCAGTTGAAATACTACACTTTACATGCTTGTAAAAATGTTTCACTGAGGAAAAAGGGTCACATTTCTTGCATAAAAATCAAAAAAAATCCCATCTCACTTCTGAATTTGCATGGGCAGTTGCTATGTATCTTCCAAAGTTAAATGGACTCTTCCTTCTAGAGTACAGAGGCATAGTAGCTTTCATGTTAGGTGCCAGGTATTGGGGAAACTGGAGATGGAGTCTGCTAAACTCTAATTTTAAGCTGATAATAGAGTAGCTGCTGTTATATTTAAGTCCTGAGACTGAAAGGGAAAGTAACTTGGAAAGTTAACAAGTTCTAATTTAATGCTGCTTGCTAAATGAAAGCTGTTTTAAATCTGCATCTGCTCAAATTTTTAGGAGATAGAAGATTAATAATGCAACGTAAAGATGGTCTTTTAGCTTTTTCTTTCCAAGTAATTTAAGATGTTTAAGTGCTTGGGTTGAAAATCCCATCAATCTCTCATCTCATTTAGTATAATCTTTAGTGAAGTTTTGTGAGAAATGTTCTATAGTCATTAGGGGTTAGACCTGTGTTCTTTTCCAGTTAAAATCTATCAGTTCAACTCAAGTAACACTTATTTAAGGTCTCTTCCAATTCTAGATATTGCTTCCAAACCCAATACATTTGCTATGAGGCATTTTTAGTGGCAACACTTGGAGCACAAGCTGGTTTAAAATCGCACCTTAATGTTTTCTAGCTACTAAAGCCGAAGCCCAATTTGACTATATTCTATGTACCCCTCTTTAAAAACATACATCTATTTTAGACTAGTGTTTGGAGCATAAGTTGCAGTACTATGATGAAGTGACAGGATCCAATATAGAAATTATTACTACTGGTTAAAGTCATTGCCATCTACTTTATCATTTTCAGAATTAGCTAAAAACAATTTAAGCCTCCCCCCGCAAAGGTTGCTACTATGATACTACAGCCCAAGTCTAGCTGTTCTGCATCTTCACTGTATTTGCTAGAGTTGTACTGATACAGATATTTTTTATAGTTCTCTGACAAATCCAAGGATTAGAGATTTATCAAGAAATTTTATAGTTTTATCACAGGTATGTCTGAGACATTCATTTCAGAGCCCTGTGGTACTGGGGAAGTACAGGGTGGCTTTTGTGGGAGAGGCCAAGGCTGCCCTGTTCTAGATGCAGCCAGGACACGCTGGCACAGCAGAGCCCCTCAGCCAGGCTGGTGGCTGCTCAGTGATAACCCTGGAGTGGTCTATACCTGATGGAGAGGATCCACACTGAAGCAGTTCTTAAAGAACTGCAGCTCCTCGGAGCTCAGGATGGAGCAGGGCAAAAGGGTGAGGAGGTAGCAGCAGAGAGCACGGGTTACAGGCTCATACCCCTTCCCTATCCTGCCACCATGGAAGAGAGAAGTGTTTTAGTCCTCTACTAGCCTACTCTAAAACTAATTTATTGCCATTTCAAAGTAATCTTCATCAAGTCACACCTCTTGTGCCTGTGATGGTAATGGGTAATTGTTTCTTATCTTGACCCACAAGTTCTTCCATCGATTTTCCCCCTCCTCACTAAGCAGCCAGCTGCAGTTACCCCAGCCCACCCAGGTATTGGTGACATGGGGAAAGCAGCACATGCTGAAAGGATTGCCCCATAGCTTGCTTTGTGCTGTGCCAGTGCTCAGTGTCTCAGAGCCACTTTAAGTTTACCAAAGAAAACAAAACCCTCCACCTTCTCAGACATTGCTTTTTAAAAGGTCTGTATAATTTATTATGGAATTTGAGCTTTTAGCCGTTAAGTTACAACAACAATGCATAACTTGACATTCTTACAACTGTACATACACAATGGAAAAGACACAAGTGCTTAATCCAAACAATGTAACCAAATTAGTTCAAGGTTACAATAAAAGACGGTTGTGAATAGCTTTTGACAGACTAGCAAATTCCAATAGTTCTCTGCAGGTATATGTTTATAGTAGAAGTAAGTGGCTTCAAAGTTTTGGACTTAAGCTTCAGACTAACAAAATGATGGAAACTTACTTTGTTCTTCTGAATTAAGGATATGCTCATTTAAAATGCAGTAACATTACCATTTTTCAGACAGTGAAAAGGAGCTTCAGGTCCAATGAAAGTATAATGGACAGTCCCAGGCAATGCACTCTTCACACAAATACATGCAATTATAAAGGCATTCTATTTTAAAAACTTTCTAAAATCAAGTTTTGCAATACAGCAGGATATCTGAGGAGCGATCAGGACCCATACTGAACAAAACCAAAAGCCTTCAGCTTGATTTGTGCATGTTTACTCAATTCCCATTCTCAAATCTTCACATATCACCTATGAGAGAAAAGAACATATCCAGTAAAGACCAGTCTCTAAGATGTTATGATTTTTTACAGACATTCCAGTTTAAAAAAAATTATGCTGACATATTCCATTTCAGGAACTGTAATTTACCATGGCCCTATTATAAAATTGCATCTCTTTAAATTACCCCACGGGACAGTCTTGCTGGACTCTGCCCAACTACAACTGGCTGGTAGAGGAACCTTACAGGATGGGCAGAAAACCTGAATGACCATTCCCAAATCAATAGCTAATTAAAAACCAGCTTTGCACACTTGACAAAAGTGTTGCAATGGTTTCTTTGCGCCAGTTACAACCCGAACAGGACCAGAATTCCCAACAGGCCAGCTTTGGCAGGAATATACTGGTATGCACTAAATTAAGTCAGCAGGGAATAAAGGCATTTCCAGTGTCAGTAAATTATCCTACAACAACTCCACTAGACCTCCAAAATCTAGCCCTAATTACTGGCAACAGACTACTGGACTACGTTCACATGCAGTGTGGGGGTAAGGGGCAGGGGAAAGGAGTTACTGCTATCCTATCAAACTTCTCTAGTACCTGCCAAGGACCTCCTCCAAGCATCGCTTAGAGCCAAAGAAGAATCCAGTCTAGCAGTCATTAGTAAAACAAAATCTGGACTTTCCAGTTAAATTGGTACTGCAAGTAATTAAACCACTAACATGCTTTTAGAGCTGAAATGTCTATGGTTCATTTTTGCTTGCTATAAAGTCTGAAAGAAAGTTTAGGCAATTATTTACTACCAAGTTTTTTCCACTTTATAATTTGTAGACTATTATTAATAAACTAAATTTTCTGAACAGAGAGGCCTCCAGTTTTTCCTTTAAGACAGCAGTTCATTTTGACATGTTCATAGCTCCTTTTTTTAAAAAAAAATAAAATCACTTAACTTGACAAAATTTCTCCCTAACAGAAACAGCAGCAGTAGCAAAGCCATACCAATTCACACAACACTAATAAAACTTATTCCACAAAAATCAGTATCCCCAGTAGTCCTGCTAGGGATTTTTCCCAAGAGACTTATTCAGCATCACCATTCAGGGACTTTAGGCTTCATGTGGGCTCTGCAATTTAGCTTTTTGTATAATGATACCACAGGAATGCCTCCAATAAGAAGCAGTCTGCCTGATTACAGCAAAATACAATAAAGGGACAGGGGTGTCTGAGACAAGTTCCTGCATGCTGTACAAAAACTGCAGCTAGGAAGTGATGAGGGCAGGGGGAGGCAGCAGGAACCCCACACTACCCACAGCTGCAGCTCCCACACTAGGCAGGACATGGCTGAAGCAGCAGAGGCAGATTATAGCTTCCCCAAATGGAAGGGAATCAGGAGGCACCCACCCTACAAAAAGGATTTGTGGAGGGGGTGAAAAAAAAAACCACTCATTAGTTCTGACCTTCATACAAGCTGTTGGGAGGTAAAGTGTTAGAAACTAGCAATACCAGTTTGATGCAGCTTAGTGGGGATCCAGATCAGCAAAGTCTGTGCACCTGTATTTACCTACAGCGGCCTACACCCATTTACTCAATGGTAATAGATGAGCTGGAACAGCAGGTCCTATGCTTCTTGTTTCTAAGCTTCTCTTGGTAATGTTTTAAGCTCCCCCGATTGTCTTTTTCCTGCCCCATGCTTTTCATCCTACCTCTCTTTTACTAATGCATGTCAGCTTTTTGACTGAGGTCAGACAAGTGATTCGCTTCGGATGATTTTTGTCATTGTGCTTCCAAGGAGAGCAAACTGCTTGCTGGAAGCACTGCAATTCGGCCTTTTTTGTCATCACTCCTCAGCAGCACAGCTGGCCTTACAAGACCTAACTATATGAAAGATCAACTATGTGTAAATCTATTTGACTGAAACAACTGTAACTATTTTTGTGAATGACTGAAATGAAACAGGTGCAGTGCCAGCATGTGAAGACTTCATACTCAGATATTTTTTGTAAGTCAGCATACACCAGATTTTATACGCACACTTTTCAGTTTGCAGGTTCCTTAGCTTTTCTTCCAGCTTTCTGCCAGATTTCAGATTTAATTCTTAAGAAAAGCTTTTGGTTTTATAGGTATTACATAAAAGCTCAAGTACTTACCACAGTTCTCCTCTCCAGAATGAATACTGTGCTGTAGGTATCAGCAAGACACAATCCACAGACTGACAACACTTCTCTTGGTAACTTCTCTTTTGGTTCCTCCTTGAGCTAGAGTTTAAACCCTCTCAACATTTACTACATCAATGTTCAGTTTTGTGTTAAAGAAGAGGGAGAAGACTTAGTTTTTCATATTGAAGAGATAGTTAAAAAGGCAGTTCTGGAAATGTTGATAAGCTTCTTTTGGAGACATAAGTGTCCCTACCCATTGTCTGGTTTAGTTGTGGGTTATTCATTTATTTGATCAGTTTTGGAGATGGTTGGTCAGTCATATTCCATTCTCATGTGCTTCTTGTAAGATAAAGGCATCACAAAAACTTGCACCTGCTGGTGACATCAGAACTACAACCTGACAGTTTTCCAGTAAACCTAAAAGTTATACTCCTACAGGGAAGAGGCATATTTTTTTTTAAGTAGGCATTGACAGAAATTTTTTTGAAGGAAATTTAGGGTGGAACATCTACTCTGCAAAATAGAAGTTCAGATTATATTTCCCCTCTATCATTTCTGGAGCATTCATTTTAAAATTAAAAAAAGTTATTGCTTCTATTGAAGCTCAATATAAGTTAGAAAAAGAATTGCATATTTTCTTAAAAACATTCCAAATATACATCTTAAAAACAAAATGCATTCTAAAACAAATGTCTAGTGAAAGACACTGTTTTAAGCAATCTGTAGCAACAGCTTTACAAAACAAAATTGAGGAATGTAGCATATTATTTATAACATGACAATGCTAAAATCCTAAACAATTCACTTAACACTCTTAAGTAGTGTTTTAAATATACATATTTCTTTACAAAACAGTTTAGCAATTCCTTATACCACTTACAGTATATAAATATTTGAATAAGAGGTCATAATGGAAGATGTCAGGGTTTATATTCACTCTCAGATGCTTCAGATTTCTTAAGTGTTTTTCTATAAGGCACAATACTGCTAATCTAAAAGAAAGGAATAAAAGCTAATGGCAAACCCAGTCAAAAGTCCTAATGTGGAATATCCAAGCAAATTCCAGCATTTCTATGCAAAGGAAAAGAAAAAGCAAAACAAACCCAAACTTTGTATTTCTTAAGAAACTGTTTCAATTTGTACATAAAGTGGGTCAGGATGGGAACGGGAGCAAGAAGAAAATACGTAAATTCCTATAAATAGACTAATAAATATACTTTAGCCATAATTAGCCCTTTACCTCTGTTCTATTGAGTTTAAGATTGAAAGAGGTAATCAGTGTGCATATACTAAATGTTTACATGCTCAGCACGTGAAGACCACCTAGCACAACCTATTACTGCCAAATTCAGTATAAAAAGCTAGCAAGATGGAGAAGGTTTCCTTTTTTCAGCATCCACTCTGAGTAGAACACATTACAAGACAGAATAAGTATTTGTTGCATGTTGCAACCAGCAATTTTTCCATATCAAGAAAAGGATACACAACTTATCCATCAAATTATTTGATTCCTTCAAGGTTAATGTCTTTTCTAAGAATACTGACCTCCAATTACAACAGATCAGAACTTTCAGAACATTTTAATAGTTGTAACTTGTAAGTGTTCTCCATGTGTACATACTGAATGTAAATAGTGCATCCAAAATATTTAACCGTTACACATTCTACCTTATTTTCACTGCCTAGTCTTCATCTTTGTTACAGCCCTCTGAACACAATGACATTGCAACAATGCTTACAGAAAAAGGGTTATTGCATTTTTTTTTAGGATGAGACATCCAGAGGAGATTTTATAAAATCCTCCTGTGTACAAAATTCTTAGTTATTAGCCCTTTTGGAACACCAGCTAGAAAAGTTTGAAAGGTAAAATAATTTACATTGTTATTTTTTCTGTTCACTAGACAAAAGTCCATACTAATTAAATAAAAAATAATAGTCCTTCAACAGTCTATTCAAGATATCTTCCATGAAGCAGTTCAGTGGGAATTTCCATTAGATAAATGTTCTCCATGCCGGTTATTACTGGCATCCACATCTAGAGATCAGGAATTAAAAGAAGAATTGTTTGTTGTTTTACCATTTTAATATGTTTTATCTGTTACATTAATCCAGACCCTGGCAACAAACTTCATAGTCATGTATACCTAAGGTTCTCAGGATTCTCTAGGTAATCCTCAAGACATTGCTTACACCTTTCTTTCCCCCAAATCCAGTTATTTCCAGCTCCACTGAGTTCTTTGAAAATCTGCTTGTATTTTTTGAAGACCAGTAGTAAGTGACACCGCTCAGTCAGCTCTGCACTGCAGTACTAACTGCTCACACCAGCTAGAGAAGGGCTTCTAACGCAATGTCTAGTGCTAAGGTTAGTCCAGTGAAACACTGAATTACTTACCAAGCAATGCTGTGGTTTCCCCTGCGTCCTCTTTTAAGCTGGTACACTGCAATACAGATTCATTAGTGGAGGAAGCTGACAATTCGCTTACTTCATTTCTGTCATCATCTTGCAAAGCAATACTCAGACTTCCGACTGAAACGCTGCCACTTATGGATTCAGGTATTGGAATTTCAAGTACATCTTCAGGGTCCCCCTTCAAAATTAAGCATATTTAACTGTCACTTCTGACTACCATCAGGCATCAGTATTTCTCCATGTCACCTTTTGTAACCTCGCCTTATTGGAAAAAAGACCTTTTTTTAGCTATTACATGTGCACTCTTGGGAATAGTGTTGATATTGTCCACTTTCAAGGTTTGTCTGACTGCAAATAAAGAAAGCCACCCAAAAGAAAAGCCATTTTTCCAAAGCCACCACAAAGCCCAGAGCAGCAATAGTAAAAGTCCACCCAGTCAGCCTTTTGGGTGATTTATTTCAACACTGTAGCAACAGTATTGCTGAAGGTTAGGAGCAGGCTCAGCGAATACAAAATACCCACTGAGAAAACCTCTTGAGGCTTTGAGCTTGCAGAAGTCTCCAAGTCCTGGTTTTTCATTATAGTAATTGGCCAAGGTTTTTTTTTTACTAGGATGAACAAACATTTACATCAGAACCAAATTCTCTCCTCCTCTCTCTCCAGCCAGCTTTAAGTCTGCTCTGAAAACACAAACACGCTGGCTTGTCACTTTGCAGGAACGCATCATCTGCATCACAGGAAAGGGATCTATTTCACCTGTGGTATAGCACAAGCTACACAACTCTGAATTAATTTTCAGAATGGATCAAAGTCCTATACATACAGTTCTGTTTCTACCATTAAACAGACTACCTTCATTGCCATAGGTATACTGATGTTATTCATACATAAGCAATTATATTGCAGTTTAAGTAGCTATTCTTTTTGCTTATTAGCAAGTATTTTTCCCTTCCTCGAACAACTAGCAAAGGCCCATCATAAAATTTAAGAAATTCTAGGCTGATTCTTTCTTTAGCATCAAATCAGCATAATTTAAAAGATACTGAATTTTAATGAGCTATAGACATGCTACAATTTTACACAAGACACATGTAATATTTATCTTTATCTTTGTAGATGGGAGGGGGCATTAATGATTTTGGTTTCCAAAACCTAAACAGTTAAATAAGCACTGAAACTACGAAATTCAGTAATGCTCCACAAAATCAGTGAGACATGCCGAACTGCAGTTCTTTCTCTCATAAAAAATAGCATAATGAAGAACTAAACCACTGAAGTCTGCTCTTTACAAAAGCCACGTCATAGGACTTAGTGCCTTTTTTCTGCTTCAAGCCTTTAAAAATGTAAAAGCATCTGAAGTATTTGTTGTCCGTAACTGAACTGAACCTTGACTCTCTCTGCAGAAGGTTTAGTATATTTCTGTAATAAAGCTACACATTCTTTTCTGCAGGTTCAGAGTGCAGTGCTGAGAAAAGCTGCCTTGCTCTTTGCACTTCTTTTCTTCACATCAGTAAAAAAAATTCAGGCAATCACTCCACAGACTAGATTGGGCAACCTGGATCAAACTGAAAACTAAGCTAGAAAAAAATTCCTGAGTGGTTTCCCACATTATTAACTTCAGTGAGACTTGAACAATTGATGCATACACAGGACCTATTTGCCTCATTTCATCAGAAAAATGAACTGTGTTTCTCTGTTTAATATAATCCCATTCAATCTGCTTTCCAAATGTCATTTTAGCCAACAAGTAGGGGACTTATTACTCCTCCTGGTTGGGCTTAGCACCAGTACCCTCTTCAACAGCACAAATTCAGGGAATATAAATATTCTGAAGGTTCCAGTATTTCAGTTTTCAGCCTGTATTAAAAAAGATAAGTCCTTCTGCATTTAACACAAGATATATCAACCCCAAGAACTGAATGTGAGTAGAAACCAAGCTGCTAATATAACAATATTAAAGTAACAATAGCTATTCCACATGACAACGAGATTGCATCTCCTGCGTAAACTCTGACTTAATACACAGAAGCACCAAAATGTGGTATATACATATTACACAGCAAGGGTATTGTCCTCTTTGACAAAACAAAATAGGAATTCATAACACTCTTCCACAGATCTGGTAAGTCTCTGCAATTAAGTAAGAGAAAAGGTAGTCAAAACACAGACCTAGTCTATGAAAGGAAAGTCCCTGAAACCAAAAAACCACTCCTGTTTTCTAGAGATCTCTGTAGATCAGTAGGAGCTAAGAGAGGCTTATTCTTGCCTATAGCATTTTAGTGGAACTCAAGACTATTTATCAACAGTGACTGAGTAACCTACCGCATGTGTCTTCATCTCTCTTTTCTGGTGCTGTCAGAAAGAAATGAGAGCACATCATTTTCTCTACTTAACCGATTTCTGGTGAATGTCTTTAGGAAGGTTTTAAGTACCGGCTCATTTACAGGGATACATCACAGGGCATATGTGGAAGTACACAAACACTCTATGCAGAAAAACTGTAATTTCTTCCTCTGAATTACAGTTCTTAACAACATCAAATATATGTTCTTGATTTATTTAATTCAGTTCTATTTTTGCAGCCTGACCAAACAGTCTCACCTCTGTTTCAAATTCTTTAATATCATCAGCTGGAGACAGAAAGAATTGATTATCAAAGGAGATTCATAAGCTGCTCAACATATTAAGTTCTTACCCCAAAAATTCCTTTATTTTTCTGGTTCTCATTCAATTACTCATTGCATCTTTGCCCAGCTTCTTGAGTCTTGTCAAATAACAGCTGCTCTCATTCTGAACAGTTACATGAAGTCTTGCCTCCTAGACTGTACTTCTACTTCAAAGATTAAAGTAGTGTGCAACATACCCAGTATCCCAGAGCTTTGATAACATCTAGTTTACACATTGGACAAGTTCGGTGGTCCAAAAGCCAAGGATCAATACATGTTCTATGGAAGATGTGCCTAAAGAAAATAAATGTTCTTTAGAACCTAACATGAA
Source organism: Donacobius atricapilla (assembly GCA_013397315.1). NCBI lineage: Eukaryota > Metazoa > Chordata > Aves > Passeriformes > Mimidae > Donacobius > Donacobius atricapilla. The sequence goes on along the minus strand of WBMY01003897.1, from coordinate 657,747 downwards.
AGCCACACAGCCCTCCAAACAGTGTGCAAGTTAATACATTCAAAATAAACCTTTCCTTTATAATCTTGATGATTAGCTGCTGCTCAATTTACTAGGACAGACATGGTTCTGGAAACCTTTTGGTTCATGCCACCTTTCTGAAGAGGAAGCACTAATAACCATAAGAACATCACCCAGTTACCAGTTCAACAGTGTACACTTCTAATTTAAGCTAGCTCTACTTCACCCCTACAGTTCTCCCAATTGCTCCCACATACGTATGAACTGCTACGTGGTCTCACGTAGTGCCCTTCAACATTTCAAAGGCCATACAAATGGCAGCTTCAGCTCTGCCACCAGAGGTTCAGAAGAATTTATAGGAAATTCATCCCATTTCTTCAGAAAAACATGCTACAGAGTAAAGAGAAACTATGACAACTTACTTGCATGGCAAAATTCGGACAGTGTCCTTCACTTTGTAGTTCTCAATGCACACAGCACAGTTTTCCACATCAACATCTAAACCCTAAATATGACAACACATTTGAGTGTATTACATTCATGCTTCATTACAGAACAAGCTTTGTGTAATAGCTAGCTTCAAAGAATGCAAAATATATTAAATGGTATAGCAAATAAAAAAACTTACCTCATTTAATTCAAGATTCTATCAAGAGGTGATTTGATCAAGTTATCAACTACTAAAAGCAGCTAAACTCAGATTTCTAATTTAAATAGCTATACATGGCATCCTAAATAATTCATTAAGTCTCACACATTGGCTTTGTTCATGGGAGCACAGGAATATTTCAGTTGAAAGTAGCTATAAGATAAAAACATTTTAAAAGAGGCCAGCACAAATCAAAGTGCACAATCTAATTCTGAATGAATGGTCCTGAAGATTTCCAAGAGCAGGAAGAGATTTTTGGGGTTAAATATTGCAAACCTCTTCTTCATTTTTTTTCTACCGCATTCTAGCAGATATTCCTTCATAGCCAGAAAAGAACACAAGTATGCAATTTGGGTTTAAAATTTTCTCCAATTTCTCCACTAGACAGAACATCATTTCCCCGGTTCTGTTTTTATCTAAGGGTTAAATATCTTTTCTAACAGGCCTTAGTGTCTTCTTGAAGCCATGCTTAGAGTTGCAGTGTGAATATGATGGATAGCTCCAAATACAAGATAAGTAATCTGACATTAACTGAGCTGCAGAAAATCTAAGTATTAGAAGAGCAGAGTGGGACGACTCCTCTGCTTTCATCCTCAAAAAATTAATATTTTTGATTTATAACTTATTGAAGCACTTCAGTTTCAATATAAACATTCAAACTAATTAGTTCTGCAAGGAAACTTTCAAGTTCAAGGCCAGTATTTCCCTCCTTTGCATACTATCAATTTACACAATTAATGCCTTAAATTCCCAAGTAAATGACATTAAGACTGTTTTTTTACGTAAGCAAAATTAAGACAGGTGTTTATTTTATAATGTTACTTTTTATTCTGTACAAAAGGCAAAATCCAAGCACACCATATGTAGCACATACTCAAATGAGTGTCCATTTTACAATAATCCCATAAGCTTCTCAGGAAAAATCTACATGATAGCAAATACACTTTTAATATATGACCTATTTTTAGTTAAATATCTCAACCTCAAGTGGGGATAACCAAAGACTGTACTGCGTCACAACAAAAGAGACCCTTTTTAAATGGCTGAAAGGAAATATTTAAAGAAAAAAATGTACATTTACAGAGTAGACAACACAAATGTCCAGACAAATTTCTATTAGTTCATGCAAATACCTCTGCATCAGTAAGTTACATAAATTTGCTGATAGCAGGTTGATTCAAATCACATTATTAAGATGAGATTTACCAAATAAAAAAGCTCTATTTTAGCAGAGAGACTCTAACCTTATCTCATCCTACTCTTCTCAATGAACATGGCACTAACAGGAATAACTAGCATACTGTATAACAAATTCTCCCATTTTATTTACTTTAGTCAAGGGTCTACTTATTGGAAGGAAGTCCCTGTATACTGTAAGAATCACACAATACAAATCCTATTTGGAGGATCTTACTGAACATCAATTTTAAAAGCTGTTAACATCCTCTGTGTGGTTTTTAACACAGGTTTCATTGTGACCCTTCTATGTCCCTTTCTTCTTATGCTGACATTGTGCTCTGATAGCTTTACACAAGATTGGGTTCAATTCTGTCATTCTTGATCTCTGACGTCACCATTGGACGAATTCAAGTAAGAATATCCCTCTGTTCACAGCTTGAAATATATGCTAAACTCCACCAAAAAGTGATCTAATTAAAAGTAAGAAATACTCATAAAATACCATTTAAGCATGCTGAAAGCATAGAAGGAAAAGGCAAGTAAATGCAAAGACACTTTCGGGATATTTTACATTTCAAAACTGATTTGCTACAAGAAGACAGATTCTTTGTAGCACATGATCTAAGCAGAACAATTTCTGCTGGACCACAGTTTTTAAAGTTTTTACATATCAATGTCCTTTCTCGCTTTGATTTTATTCATAGACTTAAAAATAACCTAATCCTTGATTTTCATCTCCAAGTAAATTAGTCCTTAAATAAAAACTCATCAAGTAAGACAAGGGTTGGAGGAAAAAAAATGCCTGTGTAGCAGCAGAAATCTAGTCAGAAGCTAATTTTGCATCTAGGATCAGCACTCACAAAACGTACGCTAAAATATTTTCTTTCAAAATGATGGCTTTTTCTCCTTCAGTTGTTCTAATACAGTTGAGTTTAGGCCGTACGCTGTCAAAGCTGACTTCCTGAAAGCTGCTCTAATTTTCAGATTAGCTTTATTTCTTAACATAGAAATGTACTTTAAAAATTTTATGCTTCAGGTTAAGCCTACAGACCTCCTTAATGTATTATATGCCAACATTTGAAACGTTTTATTTTTCAAAGCTTTTTATATTTTTAAGGCATTCCGATCAATAAGAAGATGAATGTTCTTTTAAGAAAACAGAAAATTGCATCATCTGTAAGAACAGCGAGGAAGTATTTTGCAATCCACTTGTTGATGTTTTCAAGTGCTGGAAAGATAACAATGTTTCCTCATCTTTACCCTACCAGCCCTCTATACATTCTGTGTAACCTGACATTATTTGCAACAAAGTAGCCTGAATTTCAGATGTAGTGCAAATATAACTCTTTAATTTTAAATGCTGCCTTTTAAACAAAGGCCCTAACATAAGCCTAAAACTGAATGTCACATGGCAATTATGTTGCGGTAATTTAAATTTAAATTCTTCGAAGACTTTACAACCATTTTTAAAACTTACAGCAATAACCAGAGACACAGAATTACCTTTTCTCCACGTTTCACAGTATGCAGCTGAAGCTGGCTGATGGCTCTCTTGGTTTCTTTCCTGTGTCCCTTGAAATAAGATTTTAAGTGTTACTATAGACAGTAGTTCCAGTAAATACATTTCAAAGCTTTGAAATACTTTACACGTGGATTACTGAGTCTTCCGAATGCATCTAAAAAAAAAAACTTGATCTCTGGGCAATGAATTAGTTTATAAAATATTTCCAGCCAGCAGATGTTCAGTAAGTAGTGCTCTCCTGAGCTCTGCGGGCGCCCTGCTCGCTCAGGAGCCCCAGCTGCGCAGGGGTGAGCCGCGCACACCGGCAGCCACATCCCCGCATCCTGACTGTCGGCACTAAGGCCCTTCCCACACAGCAAAGCTGAAACCCGGGGAGGCTTTAGAGGCAAGCAGAGCTCGAACAACAGCCATATAACCAGACCTTCCAGTCAGGCAAGCCCATGAGCAGGCACACCGTACGTTTTGCACCAGCCCCAGCCCGGGAGAAGGTGGAATCCTGCCAGGCAGGCTACAGCTGGCCCCCAGGTCAAAAGGCTGCTTGTAGCTATTAATACTTCCCCTCAGTTAAACGCTGTCTCCTGCGCTGGACAAAGCTTTGCACTGAAAGGACACATGCAAAGGAGATGACAAGAAAGGCTTTACAGACATGATACACCATACTGGACTTCTATGCAGTATAATTATGCTTAGAGGGGAAGCGAGAAAAGAAAGCAGTACTGTAGTCCAAGACAAAGTGCTAGCTACTGCTAGAAACTGAGAAACTAAACACTCCCAGTTGACAGATGCTGACCTGTCTAGCAGCAACCCTCACTAAAGAAGTATCATAAAGGAATAAAAAACTCCAAACCCATAATGGCAACTTTTCTCTGCAATAATTATGAAGACATATATAATTTTACAAACGTATAGTACTTAAAATGGTGATTTTTTCTAATTTTTATGGTGTTAAAGATAAGTAGTCTGCAAGATCTCCAGAAATGAACAAATCCAGGAGCAGAAGCCTATTCCACCTTCTCAGGGTTTTCTGCACAGTCCTATTTTCATCTTCAGTAGGCAAGGAGATCTTCTAGTTTTACTGCTAAACTGATACTAGAATAAAATTTAAGATATCATCTTCATTTAGCAGTTACACTGCAGCTTGCTCTAAAGCGTAACATATTTAACTCACAAGTTTTAATTTTAATTGAGTCTGTAAGCCAAACAAAACAAGATTTAGGTTAGAAAGTGGTTTTTTGTTTCAAAAATTCCTTTAAGACTCTTAATAATGCATCTCAACTAATACTGTCAAATCATTTTCCAACTTTACATCACTTTTATTTTCAATGGCCATTTTAGAAGAGAAAGAATTGAGAAAATGGCATAACCTTCTAATGCTAGACAGTTTCATTTATTTAAGAAGCAGTCAGATGACAAGCACTGGAAAAACCTACTGGCATTTGGATGACAAGAGCAAAATCCTATTAAGAGTCTGTGGCACATGTTTCTAAGAAACATCACATTCACATCCTTAAAAGTGAAGTACGTAATATATGATGCTTCATAAAGCATGTGAACTTTCCTCCATGTGAGCTACCTAAAAGGCAACAGGAAGAAGCAATTTTCTTCACCAAACAACTGTTACAACACAGAAACACATCCCTTTTCCTATGAATACTTATCAAAATTTTTGTTTTCCCAAAAGTATTCCCAGGAAGTAAATGCTAAGATTTAAACCTTAGTAAAAAAGACTAGGAAACCAAAACTCCAGAAAGGCCACAAGTTTAACCAATTGAGAAGTCCTGTGTGTTATCCTCAGTTATTGAAAAGAGAAATTAAGTTATTTTCCTAGAAGAGTCCTCTAAGTCCTAAATAGAACTCAGACTTCTAAAAGCAAACAAAAATCCCATCCCTCCTCCCCCAAAGCCAGAATCTACATTGTCAAGGAAAAGGCAGAAGTCCAAAAGCTAAGCACTAATGGAAACAATTCTTTTTTTCTAAACTGAAGATTAAAAGAAAAAGAACCTGCAAACAGTAGAGCTGCTGATGATCATGGAAGAAACCTAACCTATTTGCAGTAGGTGAAAAACAGATCCAAGTGCCATTCTAAAGTCTTTTCAAAACTCAATATTTACATCCTCAACAACTCCATGTAAGTTGCTCTCTTGACTGCAGGAGTCCAGAAGGCCCTTCCAGCCTAAACTGCTCTATGATTAAATACTTTCCTCAGAGGAAAAAGAAAAGTAAAGCTGGCTTTTTTTTCTTGTAAGTACAGAAATGTGAAAAGGGCAATTAAGTAGCAAAATTACTCCTTCCAAACCTACTCAGTACTCTCATTGTTCTCAGTACCTTGAATAGCCCAAGAGAGCTGAATCTCACCACACATGCACCTTCTAGTCTGCTGTAATTCAGTAACTCTACAGTGGAGTTGTAGAATTACAAGTAGCAAAAGTAGTTTTCATAAAGCTTTAGAACTAAAAATTCTGCCCTGAAGAACTTGTGGGTTTTATAAGAAAATAAAAAAAATAAACTTACCATGGTCTCTTCCTATTAAAAAAGTCTGGTTAGTGAAGTTAATACTTTCAAAATGAAAATTACTGAAGAACAAAAACAACTTTTCATATCAAAAGGAAGGAAGTTCAGTTAGGTGACAGATCACATAAGAAGCTGCCCTTACTTTGTTGTTGACAAGTGGCTAAATGTATTTCTCATTACTTCATATAAGCATCTAATAATTATGACTAGTCAAACTTGCGATGCCAATTAGCAAAGCGCCTATTAGCCTCACTGACTGTGGCTGAGCAGCATTCACAGTTAGCAAAATAGGAAGAAGGCACAGATCTTCAAGAATGCTTCAATAAACAATCAAAGTTAGGCAACTGATTTGACACGAGAAGGAAGTAAATACTCTTAAGTGCCATTAGCTCCATTTACCTGGTTTCCAAACTGTGATCCTGTATACAGGAAACGCTGGATATAGTAAAATATGAGCCAAGCCAGCGATATAATCATCATGGTGATGAAGGCGATGGCTACAAACACAACTGATTGACCACTAATGTATTCTTGCACATGTCGTGTGCCAACACCAATACTTATTGTTACTGGAATCCCTCTTCGTACTGGCTCCAATATCTCTATTCCTTTTGGATAGCCAACCATTATCACCACTGTATTTCCTGTTCCTGTTGGAGGGAATAAAAAAGAAAAAAGTCAGCAGTCACAGTAAACATGTAGACATTCTTGCTTGAGGGTAATTTGGCCTCTCCAGTTAAGATCAGCAAGCAAAGTTATAGGAAAGCCACCAGTGCTTTTTTTTCAGGCATAGCAGAATTGATAGAAAGTTCACTGGTAAAGAATCCTCTATTTACTTTCAAAAACTCTCAAACACGAGATAAAGTTCAACAGATGCATCTTTACTGTTCAAGGCCTATAGCCATCATTCCACAGTAAGGTAAGATGTGGATCCATGCAAAAAAGCCAGACAAGCCATACAAAACTCATCTCAAAGACGTTTAAGTTCTAGCTTGCAGCTCAGCGACAGCTGGTCATTTGTCAGTGTGGGAATTTTAGTTGCAGATTGAGACAGTATGTGAACATCAAAGAGAGCCACCTCAATTTAGTTTGAATCTGAATCTACAGCCCAATTACACTGGATATATAAAAAAAGAGAAAAAGAGTCAGATATTTAATAATAAATTAAATAATAAATTATTTTAAACATCGAAATACTTAGATTCTTTAATACTAAATATTCAAAATGTAATGAGACTTCATGACAAGGACTTGTCAAGAAATACTTTGTGACTCTTTACAGAGCATTGTATAAAAGGATTTTTCTAATATATTAGAAGTCTAGAGCTCTCAATCCATATAAAAGAAAACTAATTTCAGAAAAACCCCAAAACCTTTAGGCAACATACTGCCACCAAAACCAGTAAGATACTATCAAGACCAACTAGCAAAATCCAAAGACCTCTGTGACTAGTGTTTTACTCCATTTTTTTCCAGAAGAATACCCAGTATCCTCAGAAATATCTAACCCAAGTATTACAAAACAAATTCCAAACAAATGTACCGATTAAAAATGTCACATTTTCACTGTTCTATGCTATTTCTATTTGAATAATTCTTCCTTTGTGTGTACCAACACTGCTGCCACCTCGGTAAATCACAGCTTCATAGTGTGCTCTCCTACCTCTGAGAAAAAGTGAAACTAGTCTTGATTCAGAGAGCAAGGAAGAAAAAAAGAGGGGGTTTCCTAGTTGAAAGTCTAAAGCTGCAATGTTACAGCTACCTTTTTCAGATTCACAAAAGACTACCGACCTGACCTACCCACAACAAGACCTCCCCCTGAAGGCTTAAAGCCTTTCTCCCTTCTGGCTGTTTTAGATTCCTTATGGAGAAGCTATGTCAGAAGAAATGGCTTCCTTATTTACACCATCACATCAAATGGGGATTTTCAAAATTCAAAGCTGCATTCTGGCTTCAGCCACCTCTGCCTACTAAGACAAAGAGTTATTTGCCTGAACTATTTAAAACTAATTCCTTTAGCTGAGACAATTCTGACTGCGACAGCTTTTCGATCTGGCCACCCTGCTACCAAGCCAAGGGGTATTTGCAGAAGTTTCACTTGTGTACGTAGAACTCCCTCCATAAGGCATAAATAGTTGCTCTGGATGAAAACGAAAGGTTCCAGGCATTAGCAGAATAAACCCCCCTTTTCAACTTCACCTTAACAGAACCATCCCACCTCTGGTGACCTACTGTAAGAACCATTACACCAGTGTCTGCCAGATCCAGACCCAGCAAAAAAGCAGATTTTTCTTAATAGGGTTACACCAACTTGTGCCTCCCCTCAGGCACCCCCCTCTGCTGACCAGCAACACCCACCCCACCTATGCTGCCTTGCTTGGTGGGTTTGTTTGGAGACACAAAGCAGAGACGCTGAAGACAGACAACAGGCTCCACTAATTAGTTCGGCTCACCAACAATGTGTTGATCAACATGATACCCCAAATCCATTACAAATTGGTTAATTAATGTTGTTCTTCTCGCCGAAACAGCACAAAATCACTACCAGAGAGCCTCATGAAACTCAGAGAAGGTAGTGAAACACTCTCTGACCCTCCACAACTCCACAGGGAGTTAGCAACAAAAAAAAATATGAAAGTAGGAATTTACCTTACATTGCTAAGAACTGCTATCCCCATACCTAAATCAGGAAATTAGGTCCTGTGTCCTTAATCAACTGCAAGAGTTACAAATAACAGGAAGGGTGCCTAAGGATGGCCAAGGAATGGTAAAAATGTGTTGGAAAGATTTATGTGGCTTCATCCAAGCTTAAGGAAGAAAAGGAAGTTTCAAGATTGGAAGCAGCCCGGATTTTTCAACCAGTAAATTTCCACCTCGGTCCTGAAATCTTAAGTCAGTTTAATCCTGCTATCTGATTCTCTGCACTATTTCTAATGATGAAGTATTTAAAACCCCCACAACAGTAAGTATTGCTCTTCTCTGCTTTGTCACCAGAATGCCCAGCTATTAGACAGTTATTTCCTTGAAATGAAAATCAGGCTACTTTTGCACAATGGTTGCTAGACACTGTGACACTTTCCACTTTTAGAGTTAACATAAGCATATTATACATTTTAAAATAAATGCCCATTAAAAGCATTTTAACCATTTTAAAGATTTGATGATGAACCTGCCATAAAAAATGCATGCAACTAAACAAACACATTGGCCTTGAAGGTCATGAGACAGAAGGTGGAGAAGAGAAGAATAATTGCAATCCATGATTACAAAAGGAGCAAGAGCAGTCTCAGAGAAGCAGTTGCCCTGAGCAGCCTGTAACACTAAGGGTTTTAACTCATTCCTTGCTAATTTTAGCCTGCTGTTCTGAAACTCATTATTCAACGACCAAAATGATGGTGAGTCATTCTATCAGCTTCTTCAATTGCCACACGGCTCAGACACCTCAAATCACATTTATAAAGAAAACCCCAAGTGTCACATGTATACATCTACTGAAAACATGTTCTATTGGCTTTGCCTTTCTATAACCTTCTTGTTTTACAAGAAATAATCACATTTTTACTCTGCTAGAGTAAACCTAATTTTTTTCTAGGTTTGATTGATGCTTCAGTGAAATTGTGTCCACTTAAAATTTGGTCTGTTCTTTTTAGCATTACTAGGGCTGTCAGATCCTTAGGATAGTTGCAAAAAAGGGCAAATTTGGAACTCTGAAGATGAAGGTATGTTTCCTGCCAGTGCAGGCAGTTTTACTGCTACCACCCCTAGTATTTTCTTGCAAAAGGAAACCAGCACTCTACTGATGAGGAAAAAGTAGGACAGATCTTGATTCCAGGCACATCAAACTACAACATTTATTCCCATTCATGCTTAGAGATGAAGAAGATATTTTTCTGTCACCCAGACAGAAAATGTGTCTGTGATCACAGACACATTCTAGTTTTTGTCCTCCTGAGAAATGTCAGAAAGCTCCCAGAGTTCAACCATTTTAGTGAAAATGTTTAAGGTCAGTCCGCTGGTTTATTTAAACACAGGCACCCTACTAATATTGGCACAACTAACACCAAATATTCTTTTTAGCTCCTGTACCAAACAAATATTAACAGTACGTTAACAATCCCATAACCAGCTTTGTCTTAACCATCTACCCCAACCTTATCTCACCTAAACCTTGGTGCGTATTTTATTTTCACCTGTCTCAAGCTGGATATATAACCACTGGTACACATACTCTTTCCACCTGAGTTTCAACACATATGCACTTTTATCTATAAGACAAATATAAGTAGCCACTCCTGCTTTTTCAGAACAGCATTACCAGCTCAAGATCATACAGCCATGTCTTACTTAAGCAAGCCACTGTCCTTCCAGTAGTTACAGTACCAGAAACTTTCAGTAGAAAAAGCAGTAATACAGAAATTATGCACCATTTGAGAATCTTCAGTAGTGCTGCAAGCAATGTAGCAAAGAGTTGAACTACATGCCTAAATAACTCTAACTCTGCTGCTTTGGAGATGGCAAGAACTTACAGAATCATGAGCACAAAGTAATTTGCATCTGTTTTATTCAATACATGTGCATTTAAAAAACATGCCAATGGAGGAAAGAACTAGTTGGATGTATGTTGGCAAATCAAAGACCATTTTCATTATGTAGCCAAAGTCATACACTCCAATTAAGTCCCAAGCTTTCCTTAAATCCACAAACCACGAATTAAAGCCCTAATCCAGACCTACCTCAAACCATTACAGCCAGTGCCTCCCATCCCTGTGTGTCAAGCACAAGCACATTTCATTCCATTAGTTTATGATAAGGTAACTTATGTTCTGATCAGGATCACCAAACCCCAGCTTGGGGGGGATACAGAGATGGTGAGGTGCCCAGCATGAAGTGTAACAGGAAAACTACACAAGCAGAAGACCTTGTTTTCTTTCCATTGCAATATATCCCTGCCTCCCCCTAACTCCTGAACTGAGCCTTTGACTCTCCTTATTCTGGTCTCCACAACACTCCACACTTTGCCTCTCCAGATTCCTCTCCAACCCATACCCAGCTAATATTTATGTGCAATATTTACTTTGGTTTTGGAAAGCAGTTTGAAGCTTCTGTATTGCATTAAGTTCAACATCATCACCAAAAATGAACAGAGTTAGGACTGCCTGCCAAGTCTGTAAAACTGAAGTCTGAATTTATGTTGTTCAGTTGCAGTAAATGAAGTACAACTCCCCAAGTCATTTGGGTAAAATGAGAGTCTTCCAATGGAAAAATCTTCTCAGCCACACATGAAATTGTCACTATTACTTTCCTCGAGGAGAGAAGTCATCCAGCATTTTGAACAATGTAATTTGGACAGAGAGCAAAGGATTGAAATGAGACATATCAGTAGGGTCACATTTGCAGAACCTTCTTTTGGGAGAAGGGACAGGATTTCAAGGCTACACATTGAAATTCTCAACTCTCTTGTTCCAAAAGTTTAGTTAAAATCCCTACTCACTGCACTCATGAAGATTACAAGGTGAAAAATACAGATTATTTGGAACATTTGTCCTTTTTAAAATGCTTTGACACCAGCTATAACAAATCATTTCTTCACCTAATCAAGAACCCCTAATTTTACTGAGGCTGAAACATGCCTAAAAGCACCAAAAAGACTACCAACAAAAATAGGACTCGTGTATCACATGCATCCCAGAAAATTCAAAGTCTAGGTTTTCCAGGAGGAGAATGAAAAGATTGCACTGAGATCACAAAAGCTGTATATCACCGTCATATAATTCGGGCTGCATCTCTACCAGCTGTAACCACTGTTCCATCTCACATCATTTTCAGCGCCACTAATTGCAAACGCATTAAGCGGATTTTACTTATGCATATAACTCCGCTCCTTAGTTACTGCACTGCAGATCTCCCAGAGTATTTACCCTCAGCACTCCTCCCAGAAGGAAAGCTTGCTTCCTTATGTGCCAGTTCACAAATACCTTCACTAAAATGAAAATGCAGATCCTGTAAACTATAGCTTTACGTTCCACATTCTTCCTTGCCAGTCCTCCACAGATCTATCATCTCCCTTCAAAAAGCCTAAGACTTAAAACAGTAACAGTACCTCTTCCCTTTATTCCCAAAGTGTACTGCAAGTGTTTAAACATTTACATATCTGAAAGTGTCAACCATGAAACAAACATTTATGACTACATCAGAGCTCATAATTATATTGTGTTATATTATTATAATCCCATTCAAATAATTGTAAGGTTGAACCTGCATTTATGAAGTCAGTATAAATACAAATGTATTATTGCATATATGCACCATACTAAATCACACTCTCTACATAGGTGGAACTTTCATCAGCAACATTCTGCCAGTTCATGGAAGAAAAATCCAATGAGCAGTCAGAGAGCACTTCTCTTTACACCACCGGCAGGTCTAACAATACTAATGAAGTCCAAAACTGAGTATTAAGCCCAAGAAGGTCTTCTGTAGCACAAAGATGACACCAAAAAAGAGAAAATTTTAAAAAGAAAAGAAAATAAGCAAGACGAGAGAAGAAGAAAAAGATTCAACAAAAGAGCAAATAATGCTTATGAGAGGTTACAATGGGGAATGGAGAAGAATGCGGAGAAAAAAAATGGTACTGATTGGCCAATACGGGGTGAAAACAAGAAAAAGAACTGTTTCAGATGAAAGCAGTATTACACAACAAATTATCTTAATCACCACCTAGGATCAAAGCCAAAGGTTCATTTTATCTAGTATCTCACCTCCACTTTCACAGTGAACTAAGAATGCGAAATGGGCCTGGCTGATCTCAAGCAAGCAGCAGGCTACAATAATCATGATTCCAATCCGCCAATTGGTGCCACTGGGTATTCCAAAAGGAGAGACGTGCTTTCCCATAGATTAATCACACGTGCAGTACAGCAACAGCTCCCTAGCTGAAATTTTCAGCTTACTACACTAAGAAACAAAGTTTTTACCTTTAGAAACACATTATGGTTTTAATTCATCCTAGCGCCTGGTCCTTCCCTTCCTCATAACCAGGAATTGAGAGCCCAGGCACTAATAAACTCATTGTAGCAAACCCATGTGAAGCACACATCTACAGAATTTTTTACTTCGTTTGCCTTGCATCCTCCTCTGAAGACCTTCCAGTTTCTCAAAAATCTGTAAAAGCAAACAGATTTTACTGCTAAATTTTGAGGCTTTTTTCGCCTCTTTAAGCATTTAATATTGTCATAACCACAAAAATTCAGCAAGTCTTTTGTGTCATAGCCCAAACGGGGACTGTGGTGACAGAATATCTGGATTCCTATTTCGGCAAAAATCACAGAACCCTTCTGAAGGCTACACAGCAGCAGCACTACGCTGAGACAAGCCATCCTTCTCCAGGATTCAGTTTTCCTACTGCATTTGCGAGCGTTTAAGGATTACCTGATGCTTACACCTCTCACGTTCAACAGACCTGCGCAGGAGAGGACGATGAAGCTATTACAACAAAGCCTGTACCAAAAGCTATCTCCAGATAGCTACGGCTGTACCTTCAAAGGCACCTGAAGGCATCTTCGGGATTTCCACAGGGCCTGCAGAAAGCGGCCTACCTGTGACCGCTGCAGCCATTCTGCCGGAGGGTACCAGGCAAAAACCAGAAGAAATCCAAGCCTCCCACCCCAGCCTGCCACACGGCTACCGGTCCCGATGGCTGTGCCGCATTTCCTCCCTGACGCCCGGTCCGTAACTTGGGAGACAGAAGACGGTCCCGGCTTTTTCCCTAGCGTGTCTCACAGGAAGAGAAAACGGAAGCCCGATTTTCTGTACCATTTTTGCAGGAATTTCTGCCTCCCCACATCCCCATTCC
>WBMY01003897.1:593311-641002 GCA_013397315.1 Donacobius atricapilla | reverse complement strand
TCAGGTTGGAAAAGACCTCTGAGATCATCGAATCTAACCCGTGTTCGAACACCGCCGTGTCACCTAGACCACGGCACTCAGTCCCACGGCTGGTCTTTCCTTAAACACACCTAGATCCGGTGACTCCACCGCCTACCTGGGCAGCTCACTTCCATGTCTTACAGCCTTTCTGTGAAGAAATTCCTCCTAGTACGCAACCTAAACCCACCCTGGCGACGCTTGAGGCTGTGTCTTGTGTACTGTGGCTGGTTGTCTGAGAGAAGCGGCCGACCCCCGCCTGGCTGCAACCTCCTTTCATGCGGTTGTAGAGTGGCAAGGTCTCCCGTGAGGCTCCTTTTCTCCAGGCTAAGCAAACCCAGCTCCCTTGGCTGCTTCTCGTAGGACGTGTGCTCCAGCCTCTTCACCCGCTCCATGACCCTTCTCCCGACCGATTCCAGCACCTCCATGTCCTTGAATGGAGGGGCCCAGAACTGGACACAGCACTCGAGGTGTGGCCTCACCAGTGCCGAGGACAAGAGGAAAATTACTTCCCTAGCCCTGCTGGCCACTAATACAGGCCAAGATGCCATTCCCCACGGTCTGCCGGGGCTATTTAAGGAGCCCAGCTCAGCCCCGGCCCCCTTGCACGCAAGTGGTGCCCACAGGGATCAAACTGAAGGGCCTCCTGCACGGAGCGGCCACTGCCCCTGCCCGGCACCCGCCTTCCCCCGCCAACGAGCCCTCGGGGGCTGCTCGGCCTCGGACCCTGCCGTGGGGGGCAGTCCCGAGTCCGGCACACCAGCCCCGGCAGTGGCACAGGCGGCAAGTTGCATGAGTCACCGCCGCACCCTCCGGGGCACACCTCGCCCTCATTCGAGGGCGCAGCGCGGCTTCCCGGGGAGTGGAGGCAGGCTGGAGCACCAGGAGCAAGAGCTCAAGAGAACAAGAAGTGGCCAGAAGCCAGCAAAGAACAGAGCGGTGCACTGACATGCAGGGGAAAGGGAACAGAGCTACGCGCGGTCAGATACACACGGTGCCTGTGCTGTTGTGCTGAGGGGAGCTCATTCCATTTTTCATTTGTCCTGTATCTGGAAGAAAAAGTACAAAAGTACAAGATTAAGGTACTGAATAGACATGATCATTCTATGGACTTGTTCTCCATTAAATAGAAGTATTTGACATACACTTCTTCTTGAATAAACACAGAGTCTTCCCTATTTTTTTTCATGGTACACATCGGTACCTTTTCCCAGCTTTTAAAATGAAACACTTGTTTTCACCAGCTACCAGCCTTTTTGAATGGTTGTTTTCCTTCAGAAGACAACAGTTGTGTGTTCCTGCACTGTTACCTATGTTGTCGAACAACATTGTCAAACTTTGTTGATGTCCTTCCTAATCGTGGTTATATGTTGTGGGTGCTTACACAGGCAGGGCCCAATAGAGCCTGGAACAGTTTGTGCAGAAGATATCATTGGAAAAAGCCAGGAGCTTGATGAACTGCCCTATTCTGTGTCAGCATCAAGCCAATATGTCCCCACTTCTGTTCCAGAAGCAGTGTATCAACAAACAAGCAAACAAATACCTTCGAACCCAAAGTATTCCTTAAAGCACCTCTCTAGCATTCTCCCAGAATAGAACCTGGCAGTGTTAGGACTCTCTCCAAAGGCACTGAGCATAGTGACAAGAAGATTAAAGTGGCAAAATCAAGAAGACAGACAGGACTGAGCAGATAAAGTAATGTGGAAGGGGCCATGGAAAACCTGGAAGCTGAGGGAGAAACAGAAAAATTAGAGTTACTGAAAAAAAATAGGGAAAAAATGATAAGGAAACAGGAGCATCTAGCAAAATGTTAGATGGGTGTCTANAGAGAAAAGCTGCCGTACCCCTGTCCTTTACCTGCCCAAAACCTCACGGCAGTTTTTTGTTTGTTTGTTTGTTTGGTTTGGTTTTGTTTTTTTGGGTTTTTTTTGTTTGTTTGTTTTTTGTTTTTTTGTTTTTTTGGTTTTTTTTCTCAGAGACCACAAAAGGGTGTAGCCCAGTGCTTCAATCTCCTTTGGCCATTTCCTTTGTTCTGGTAAAGCACCCGTAAGCACCCAGTAATTAGTCTCCTAGCGACTTTATGGGAAAAAATTCTATACGGAAAACCCCCCCCCCACCAAATCTAACCCCTAACAATGGGAGAGGGCATGTGGAGGTGGCGGCAGAGAAAAGGCAGGTAAAAGGTGAGCTTTATTGAAGGATGACAAGCAACACTATTTGGAAAAAACACGAATTCAGTAGTTAGCAAAAAGCAGATTAAAAAATGAAAGTACTTCAGTGATTCCAAAAATGTTCAAATTAGGGTTTGGTGATGGGGTTTTTTGTTTGTTTGTTTTTGTAAATAAACGAAAGACCCTTGATGTACTCAGAATACACATCATTCCAGAAATGGGATAAAAGCAAAAACAGTAAGTAAAAAGGAAGAAACTAGCTGCAGGAAATGTTCTTTTAAAAATAGATTACTGGAAATAAGAAGCTTGTGTTGACTGAGATTTGTACAGGTTAAGGAACTGTTGACACAGTTCTTACAGTAAATGCAGTCCAACCAGTGGCAAGAGAAAGATTTAAAGTGTAAATAGGAAACACAGGCTGTTATTTGATCCTTACATAGGCTGTTATTCTATTCTATTCTATTCTATTCTATTCTATTCTATTCTATTCTATTCTATTTCTATTCTATTTCTATTTCTATTTCTATTTCTATTTCTATTTCTATTTCTATTCTATTCTTTATTGGATATGAAGTAGGAATTTTCATATGAGAGCTTGAATTTTTTTGAAACGAGGTGATGTGGGAAAACAAGATGAAAAGGTAAATTGTCAGACTTGGCTTAAGAAAATGCATCAGAGGAAAGTGGACAGAAGAGAACAAGCTGTAACAAGAACTTGTAAGAGCAAGGCTGACAATGGAAGAAATAGCGCTAAAGAATCTTCCTCTAAACGCTACTAATGCACACCCAAGAGATGAGTGCTCAGTTCCTACGTGAAGAATAGAAGAGCGAACTTTAAGAGTGACATTTAACTGCCACAGTAAAAGCAAAGAACACACCAATGAGAAGATGAAGGAATGGTAAAAGGTGCTTGGCTAGACTTTTCTCCCCAGAGGAAAGGCAGATTGGAGTCTCAATTCCCACAAATATTTTGAGAGAAATTAATTTGGTCCAGGAAACCTCAGGGAGAAAAAAACAAAACAGATGTTCAGATCAGACAGAAATTTTAATGGTTGTTAGCACAATGTGGGTTACTCTGGCAAATGCTGTACTGAAGAATAACCTTATACAATTTCTGCTTTGAAATTTGTTTTATTTGCATTTCTTCATGGCCATTTTGTTAACAACTTTCAGTATTTCTAGAAATTCAAATACATTGCAAATTGCAATACACATCCAGAAATGAGACAGGTTGCATTTCAATCGCTGAAGTGATGAAAATTTCATCAGAAACAGAGCATTCTTTGGTTAAATAAGAACAGCAGTTCAAAATAGCTGTGCCTAAATCCTGTACATGCGTTTCTTTCGCCCAAATTGGCAAGAAGTGAGAACCCAAGTTTTCAACCTCACTTTTCTTTTTTCAGCAAATATACAGAAATGAATAAATACATCTCTTAAATATTGCAAGACCACAGTTAAAATTTTAAACATTGTACAACAAACTTTTTTGGGAAGCTACAGAAATAATGAAAATACAGAACACATGGAAATTACACATCAGCTAGTTGAAATGTTTAACAAATACCTAAGAGCTTATCAAGACTTACAAAAATGCTTGTTTGATTCACTGATTAAAGCTCAACAAATAAATGAGATTTTTGCTATTGACTTGAACTGAAGCAAGATCAGACTCTATAGTCTTAAGGAACTATGGTTTTATTGTGACATTTTAGATAAAACTCTGGGTTAAAAGCTTCAATAAGCATCACTTACTATGTGATGACCAATATTACTTGAGACATCTGTCTGTTTAAAGAAAAACTAGAACTAGCCTATAAATAATAATATAAAGCCCAAATAAACAAACTACTATCACCTTCCCCTTTTTTGGTCTGGAAAATTCCATTAAAAATCTGCAGGTTGTATTTTTGATGAATTTCTACAGTCTTTCAAGGACTCTCATGGTGGTTACTCCTTGGGTGAAGGAAGCATGAAATGAGAACAGGTGATATAAGACAGCATTTCTTCATGAGGCCCCTTTTGTCACTTTACATGTCATCAGAATTTCATGTTTTGAGGTTCTGTCAAGAGCCTCATGGCAGGTCTATACAGAAAAGATACTTGATGAAAGTGTCATTTTACAATACAGAAGCCACTCCAATTAATCTATGTGTGCAGGGAGGTAGCCTGTAACAAGTAGGGTGTTGTAAATTCAAAACCTTTCTTAGTACACACTGACTTCTTAAACCATTAAAGCTCTTCTGAACCTTCTTGATACAATCCCTTACTGCTTCAAGGCTTGTTAATAAAGTAACAGATAGGCCATAGGACCAGGTCACTGTTGCCAGGGTATATGAATGAAATTGAGAGTATAATAACAGTAGCACTTCTAAAATTCTTCCTCTTTTCTTCAGCTTGTTTAAACATCAAAATTGTACTCTGGATTTGCTTAATGTGTATGTATTTAGGAGTGGGGGACAGAATGGAGGTTTCAGGTTTCTCTGGGAATAGTAGTGAACTGGGATAAGGAAATATGTAATTATACTTTCACAGAAATGTTACACCTGTGAAATTATCTTACAAGGACTAGTATTATTCCTGTTGAACTCAAATTTAAAAGTCCCATTAATACTAACGGACAAAGTCATCCAATCCATAGTGGACAAAGATTATAGGAAATCAAGGAGGATTTCACTTGATCGTATTTTATAAATCTGTATAGGACGGGACATCTTGCTTCAGCATTACATAATGCAAGATTCAAATGTGAAAATGCAGTTCATATGCCAAGGAAAAAAAAAGAAGGAAACAGATTCAGGCAGGACACTTCCTCCTTTTGTGCAATTACCTCTGCAAAATATCTGGATGGCTAACAAAGTCTCAGGCAATGAGACAAAAATAAAAAAAGGTTCGTGAGTGTCTAAACAAAGTATTACCCCTTCATTTGCCTTGGCTTCTTACAGAATATCAGGAATAGTAGTGATGCCTGGGGACCAGGACTTACCCTAGGACTAAGTTGGGCACCCTGGGGCCCCTTGTAGTTAAACCAGCATGGTGCCCAGCTGTTCTGGGAATGACTCCTTCTCTCCATGCCTGGGCCAAAATAAGTTCAGCTACATTTAATTGGCTTCCAGCTGATCATAGCTCATGCAGCTGCCTCTGAGCTCTGCCCAGGGATTAACCTGTACAAGCTCAGAGCACTCGCCCAGGCACCCAGGCTCCTCCCCAGCCCAGACATGGTGCAGGCTGATGTCCAGAGCTCAAGTGCACTCCCTGGGATGCTGGAAGACCTTCCCCACAGGCACACAAACACCATCTCAGTGTGTCTCCTTCTTAATGTAAAGGGGAGAGCAGCCATATAATTTTCAAACTGTGTGATAACTTGGCGAGTTAGCCATGGGAATTTTCTTTCTGTGATATCCTTAAGAACTGCAGAATAAGTTTACTAGGAGGACATCTAGAGAAAGAGCTGATGGCAACTGAAATACCTTTGAACTCTTGTGTTATTACCACATGAGAAGCCTATACATAATGTGTTTGCAACAAAGTTTGCACTTTCCACACAGGGGAAAGCAGTTTTCCATGGCCTGAAATACCTACCATCTTTAGGCTTCTTTAGAAAAATAAATGCATGAACAAGCCTTTTAAATCTTGGGGAAGAATCAGAGTTAAGAGACAGACTCCACCCCTCAGTGAGTGAGGGTTTATGAAAAATCAGTTGCACAAGCCAGCTAAAAATAAAGCAGTGGCTGGAGCAGGGAGGCAAAAAAAAATTGGGACTACAGGCTATTAAAAATACTTTTCCTGTCTCAACAGGAACAGGCTAGCTGAGAACATTTACTTAAATTCTTCTTATGAGAATGTTTATACTTGTATTGAAATAATCCTTGTGGGGCTGATTTGATTTTGGCCTTCAATGTGTTTAACCAGCTTTGTGTCAGAAACAAATGATATTGGAGCTGTTTTAACTGATTGCATTTGTTCTGCTAAAGAGAGAAGTTTTACTCCATTTTCAAGTGAAATATCAAATTATATAATTAGGGAAAAGAGAAGTTGTCAAATGAGGAGAGCTTTAGCAATTTTTTTTTTTTTTTAAACTTAAATACCTAAATTTGCAGCTATTAAGTTACCCTTAAAGTACTTACAAATCAAGGGAGACCAAGCAGCAGTAATGCCTCCACAATGCATAGAGGGTTCTGAGTAGGCAATTTGCATTTTCTGCAAATCAGAACATTATATTTAGAACATAGTGTAGTTTCCCTGTGGGTGCACAGCAATAGAAGTCAAAACAAACAGATACAAAGCATTTTAAAAACAGCATTTCAGATGACGCATTGCCTGCTTGAAATGACAAGTCTGTACATTGCAGGGTAGGTCTAATATCCACCTCTCCTTTATAATTTGAAAGTCTGTGTTGATTTATTTTCACTCCACTTCATGTGGGACAGGGCTATTTTGAAGCCTTTTGGGAGAAGAAGAAAAATATCACTGTAAAGAAACCATCTACCATGAAATTTTAAAAGTGTCTGGAAAGGACACTCATGAGATTTCTGTCTTAAAGCCCATTCAGTCATCCTTTACTTGGAACTGCTTTTAAATACTCTTCTACTGCAATGGGAGAAACTTCTCCATACCAGCTTTGAAGCCAGATGTGTTCAATGTTCATTTTCATGAAGAACCACTCATAGCTACGAGGCCACTTTCTTACCACTGGGTGCCTGGAAGGACAAAGAAAAGCAAAACAAATATTAGAAGATGTGCCAAAGCATATGCATAGTCTGCTTTTTTTCTTCAGCCTAGTGTGTTCAGCCAGAGTGAAACCTGAGATATGAGAACACCACCATTCATCTTTTTGGCCCTTCCTTGCTGTAAGGTTTATGATCTTCCACACCCCAGTCTGGGGAGAACTGCAGCACAGGCAGCCAGCAATCACTCACCTTCCCCCACTGCAGAACCCTGTCTGTTAAGGCAGATGTTGTTTAGTCCCTGAGTAAGTGAAAAACAGTTAGAGAAAACTCTTTGAATATATGTCAGGGTTGTGCTTGTATCTGTTTAAAGTAAACAGTGTCCTGAAAATACTACATCTCTGGTAGCAATTGTGGTATGGAGGGAGGGCTAATAAAACTGGGTAGCAGGTAGAGCATAGCCTCCGCAAGCTGTCACCTCCAACTGCCTTCTCATCCTGTATTTATCATTTCTCTGGTCTCCCTTACAGCGAGGTCAGACAGATTCTCCTTGACTGGGTGCAAATGTCTGGTCCCCAGGCCCCAGCAAGTGTAGCTCTGGGAAGCTGAGCAGAGATGCACGGAGTGGATACCACAGTTCAAGACAGTGTTCACAGGAACATGGGCGGGAAGTGGTGCAAGTCTGGGCGGGGTTGGCTCAGTGTTCCTCCGCTCCTGCAGAGGACCCTGCAGCAGAGGTGCTTGGTTTGGCAACCTCTTGGTTTCCCTCTCACTGGGAAAATGGTGTTTCCTACCATTTTCTGAGTTGTCCCTTTGAGCACCTATGACTCTGAGGTTAGTAAATGGCATCAGATGCTGCTGGCACTGGATGTGCCCCAGAAGCCCTCACTTTATTATTCTGGCTCTTGCACCCTGACAGCAGAGCATCCTCTGCTGCTGAGGTGCTGGTGGACTCTGGATCACACAAAAATCTAATTTCTGTGAAGTTTATAAAGAAGGTTTGTGTGTCAATATGGCTCCATCTGTTCATGATCCCATTTTTGCTATTGATGGCACACACTGACAGTGTCCCACCCTAACCTCATCCTATAGGTCAGAAAGAATATCCTCTCTGGGCTGTTTTGGATACAAACTCATCCCGGTTTCCCAGCAGTATTTGACTGACCAGGCAAGGTGCTCCTAGAGGACAATCCCTGGCAGCCTGTGTGGGAGGTGTGTGCCCCAGATAAGGTTCAGGCTTTTCATGCCTGTAATTCTGGAGACCCACTGAAGGGCATGGGGGCACACCCTGTTGTGTGTGCTGCACATCTGGGTTGTGCTTGCAGCTGTTCAAATGAGACTGTTCAGTAAGTACTATGGCTGTGAAGCAGCTGGGATATTAGGAGATGTAATTAAATTTGTAAACTCCACCCTGAAAATGTTTGTAAGCCCAAAGGCAGCAGACCTCTGCTCTGTTTCTGAGTCCACTACCTGTCATAAGGTGGGATAGAATCATTAAAGATAACAAATACACCATGGAATTATGGAATGTCTCTTTGGAACCAGGTGATGTATCTTCATAATCCCCAGATTATAAACCACGTGCCTTTCCAGAGTCCAGCGCTAACTAACTGCATTTCCATATTTCATTTCCTCAAGAGTTAAAAGGTCTGTCACTCCAAGTCACACAGAAGCCAACATGCTTCACGGCCCCAAAGTAAATGTCAGACTTGTTATTTCTCAGATTTTCTGTACCATACGACCACATTTGTGTATTTGTCTCAAACCCATGGGTTGCACTCTACTACATGCCTGGTAGATACAGACCTGGAAAACATTGCTTGCTTGGCAAATTCTACTTCCTCCGGAGGCACTGTGACCATCTGTCCCATGAGAGTCAGCCTGGTGCACCTTGGATCCTCTGGATCAATTACGTTTTTTCTGTGCATAGAGAAAAATGCTCATGAGTAATAGCTTGCTTGTTTTCTTAAGGGTTTTTGGAGAAGAGTGGACTCCTGCTCACATATAAAAAGCTTTGTCAAGCCTTGTGGGTCTTCTCTACTCCCAGCTATACTGTTTGGTGCACGGGGAGAATCTGGAAGGAACATTCAACTGGCACATAGCTCTGCTGTAGATAGTTGCCTAATCTTAATTTATGATCTCAACAATTGGATTAGTATCTACTGGATTGTAAAAAATGTGAAAATGGCAGTGTTCCCGGACAGATGTACAGACCTGTATTCAGGATTCTGAGAAGAAGTAGTGAGATGGTTAGTCTGTGCCTATGCCTACAGAAAAGAGTATGAATGTGCGCATCTGTATGTAAAACATAAGGTCTTTTCATTGTGCTTATCCTAGAAAATCAATCCTTGTTCATTTTTTACCCATTTTTCAACTACTTTACACCAAATAGAAAAGTTCTCCAATTGCCTTCAGACCAAGAGAGAGAAGGTACTTGTTACTTTTTGACTCTTTGTATATAGTGATAGTAAATAACTCCCATTAGTAACTGCAGGGCAATTGCTGAGTCTGACATATACAATACAAGGATATAAATCATAAATAAATCTAGCAATTGCAAGGAAAAAAAAAAGCATATGAAATGACTGCAAAGGCTTGATCCTGGCAAATACTGATCAGCCTGAAGTCCTGTTGCCAGCAGTTTGAGACTGCTTAGTGTCTCAGGGAACCATGGTTCCCATGTCAGCCCAAGAAACTACACTAGGAAATGAAAGCTGCATTTCTTCTTCACTGTGTTTTAATCACAGTAAATTACATCTCATCCATATACAATTTTACTTAAAGATCTTGACTCGAGCCCTTTAGTCTCAACTGAGTGCAATCTGCAATGGCTTCATTTTTTGGTTATATTTCTCAATGTGTGTCTAGTGTATGCAGGAAACATATGGGCATCCTCCCACAGCTAATTTAACACCTGCAGATTCTCCACAGATGGTTTGGAGAGACTGTGTAGCTCACTAGATAAAATATCTGCTTTTCTAAAGAGGGTCATGAACTGAGATACATAAGGAAGTACAGGAGGCTGATTGATACTTGACTGTGTCCAGTAACACACTCGCCACTGTCTGCAGCCTGACCTCCAAAGTGCCATTTGCAATCACATCATCTCAGGGATACTTTTTCAGTGTCCTGTTAAGTTTGGAGCAGTAGATGTCTGAAGGCAATGTTCAGTTTAACAACTTTTGGACAAATTCCACTTGTGTTTGTTTTCGTTTCCCATGCTTAGTGATGGGAGGAAGGGTCAAGGCCAAAGATCAGGCTCAAACTTTCTATCCACATCAACTTATAATGGTCTAATTTTCTCCAATACAATTTTTAAAGGTATAGAAGTGGTGTTCTGAGTATTTTAAAATCTGCATTCCCTGCCCAGACACTGGGTTTATTTCTATCAGTGTGTATGCAGAGTACAAATTTGTCTACATGATCACCTTGGTACACCATAGATCCTCAGCACTGACTCCTAGAGCCTGCTGATGTTGTCACTTCACATCTGAGCTCCAGTGGCCTGAAAGCATTCTGTCCCTAGAGGAACACAGCTCCAGGCCCCAGGGACACCCATAGCTCCTGGCATTTCCTCTGCGTAGGCTTTGGGTGTGTGGCTGCCCAGCATCCATGGCCCAGTGAGATGCTCACCCACCAAAACACAAATAAATAAAGGCAAATACAATGAATCCAGCTGAAGAGAAAGGAGCCAATCCCACATGCAGAGGGTGTCAGCTGAGGGTCTGCATGTCCAGCAGCCAGGGCAGTGCACGTTCACTCTTGCAACTGTTAGCCCTGGATGGTGAAGTGTTAAAGTCCATTTGAAGCAATCTCCTGATCTATTGTTATCTTTTATGCTTAATCTTAATACTGTAGCCAAAGCCCTCAGCATATGTTTATATATTCAGTATATACTTAAAATTTACATTGATGAAGGAAAGGCACTTCTTGCAAGCAGAAATTTGGTTCAGAAAATTGTTTCAAAACAACTGTGCATCTGAATATATGATACTGTTTCCTTCACAGCCAAACAGTATCATAAAACTACTGAAGAGCCAGGAAAAGCAGGAATATTTGCAAGTGTCTTTCTTGCACACAGCTCCTAGGTACTGTGTGGTTAATTACTTTAAGAGAGGATTTTGAAAGGGATTGTTATTAAAAGATGTCTGTGTTTCACAGCGCAGATCAAGGTGATAGATTTTGGATGTGATCAGGAGCAGTGAGAAGTTTTGGTCTGACCTTCTCAGATTACAATTATTTGGCGGTTTTGTGCAAGTCCATGTTTATTCTGAAAGCATAGTATTTGATTTTGAGTAGACAATAGAGCTGATGTAGCTGTGGTTAAGCAGTGAACCCTGCCTGCCTTTGCTGAGAAAGTTTTGCCTAACAGGACTAGTGTCTAATGTGACTCTTCCCCAATTGACATGAGAAACTGCTCCCAACATATTTGGCTGACAACAAAGCCACACACTGTGCATCCATAGCTTGAATACGTTTTTTTATGTTTGGAGTTTTTTTTCTCTGCCGCCTTCTGTTTACAGATTTCTGTACATTCTTGTGAGCCAGGGTGCTATGCTGATTGACACACGTAATTCTATCTTCCCAGTAAAAATTATTCAAACAGAATTTTGGAATAATATTCTGGAGGGTCAGTTTGTTTTTCTGGGAAATGAATCAAACAAATTATTTGTTGAGATTGCGTTAGGTGAGGTTTTGGAGGAGCTAAACAGGGCAATTATAAATTTGAGTTCAGCACACTTATTACTTTGTTGGTTTTGCTTTCAAGTCTGCTTCTTATTATAGTTTTTTTGTTTCAGATTAGGAACCTTGTATTCTAATCTGACATTAGCATTAATATTTTCTTTTTCAAAGGAACCCTTCATATTCTGAAGTGAATCTGTTTCTGCCTTTTTTTTTGGCATAGTATTTCCCTAATGATATTTGATTACTTTTATACTTCTTAAACAATTAAAACCCACTAAACATACAGCTTACCACTTCTAAATGTTGTGAATGGGTCTTGAATTTTCAGTGTTGTTGCCAGTGCAACTAATACAAATGCACGATTTGATTCTTTGAAGCAAGGTGATATAGTCAGGAATTTATGTCATATTTTTATTAAAGATAATAAAGGGATATTTACTAAAACATTCCTCACTTGCATTTGTAGAGGTCTGGTCATGCATTCACTAGACATTTCTTGCCTCTGTATAAATACATATTCAGCTCTCAGTCGCTGAGTTCTCTTCATCTTTGCTGGCACAAGAACACGTAGATGCAGAGAAGCTTTATGTAACATTTGTGTGCTGCTGACTGAGTCTGAGGGGGAGGCAGGGTCAGGGGTAGAGATGGTGACACTGTTCCTCTGTTGAGGAAACCCAAGGTGGTTTCTTAGGTGGTTGGTTTTAACCAGAATCAAGCCCTGTGTCTCCATGGAGAGGACTTCAGGAATGCTATAGTAAAATACGAGCTATGGGGAAGAGAAAGCAGGTAACTGTGAAACAAGACCAACCAATAGGGAACACATTCATTTTTTTCATGCTCATTTCAAATACATATACTTTGTTGCAGAAAATTAGGAAGGCCATATTAAAATGGAAGAAGATTCAGTTTATGCATTTTATAAGAAAACAGTGCATTAAGAGAGATCATCTTAATTATTCATCTATTCCATGAAGAGAGAACTGATTGTTCCTGTTCCTCTGCTTAGAGCGAGCAAAGTAGGTATGCAGAGTTTGACCCAGTCCAGGCAGTTTTCTTCCAAGTGTGTGAGATGACATCACCCACAAAGCTGCCAGCTTTACTGAGCTTAAGGAGAGGCCTGCATCCAAGTGAAAAGTATTTCCCAACAGAAATGCAATGCTGTAAAGCACACTGCTAATGAACATGTCCCACTTATTTTACTATGTAACACTTCCGCAATTTCTGGGTCGCAGTTCAAGACTGGTTCAGAGTAAAGACTGCCACCTACTCATTAAATTGTTTACTACACTAGCGATTTCTTGGAGTTTAATTAGAAGGTTCTCATACAGCAACTATCCAAGTCCAGGCGTTATGAACCTCTACTTCAGGTTGCTGTGGTTCTATTGGCACATAAGATGATGATGTTGGGACTTGGTTAGGATTCCCTTTCACAGCTGAGATCTCTGCTTTGACTGATGATGCTCTGTCTCCTGGTTTCTGACCAAAGTATCCCTGAGTATTATCTTCATTCTCAGCCTCTGCAATCCATTAGTGAGGTGACACTGATCTGCCACAGATCAACAGGAAAAGCAAATTAAGAGTTTGGAAGGCACTTGGGAAGGAAAGCCAGGTACTCCCAAGAAGACAGTGGTAGGAGAAAGGCAGGAGGCTTCAATACTGTTCCAGTCTGGGTGTAGAAGCAGGACTCTGTGAAGAGGAATCCCTCTCTTTTTCTTCTTTCCCAGCCTCCTTTTCCCACAGAGGAGCTGACATCCTTCTCCTCCACCCCCTAAGGAAACAAGACCTTCCATCCTCCCTGGAAGGATACACAAATGTCCCTGACCACAATTTTTTTCTACTTTAAAGCACACAGCTCATGAGTGGCATAAGGGCAATGACTGCTTCCACACATTCTAAGCTCTCCTATAATGGTAGCAGTTGTGAAAATCCATGTAATTAGGAGGTGGGGATTGGCTGCTGACACAGGTCATCCCTGTCACCTCCCATGGATGCAAGGTAGGTGACTCTGTCACACCCTGCACAGGGCTCCTTTTCACATAGCCCCAAACTAGGCACAAGGTAAAAAGACAGAGTTATTCTCTACTATATAAAATGCATCATAGGAATTTTGTTCTCTAAAATCTACAGAATGGAAGGGAGGGAATGCTCTGTCCTTGGAGAATTACTCTAAAGTTCATATAATTTTGATTCATAAATGTGAGTAATTTTGAAAAGTAAATTACTCTCCTCATTCATTTCATTTGTTCACTACTAACTACCAGAGTCTCTGAAGTAGAAAGAATGTATTGATGCTGCTAATCTGCATGGCATGAACGTCAAACAAAATCTCCACTGAAAGCAATTTCATAATCTGAAAAGCTGTTGCTGGCCTTCAACCGGATATGGCCAGGCAGTTCTGCCCTGCTCTGTTTTTGACAAGAATTTTTTTATCAGACGTGTTTGGAAGCCAGCAAAGTTAGTTAGAACATCTTTGCTTTTGGAAGAGGTTTTCTGTTCTGAATCTGAAGTTAAGTCAGGGAGCTAAACTATATTGGTGCAGTGGCTATTCTATCCATCTAAGTGAGCCTGTGCTCCTAGTATATGTGTTTTAATGTTTTAAATAATTTCATTCTTTCCAGAAGA
The DNA here is from genome assembly GCA_013397315.1 of Donacobius atricapilla. Taxonomy (NCBI): domain Eukaryota; kingdom Metazoa; phylum Chordata; class Aves; order Passeriformes; family Mimidae; genus Donacobius; species Donacobius atricapilla. The sequence continues at coordinate 626,841 of WBMY01003897.1, read as the reverse complement.
TAATCCTTCCTAAATTGTTTTAATTACACTGTGTTACGTGAAGCCAGTCTGTCTGCCTCTCTTCATTGACAGTAACAATGCATTTCTTCAGCTGAAGTCTGTGTTTCAGATAGGAAGCTTTTATATCGTTTAACCATAGACAATTCACAGAGAAAAAAAAGAATCATAGCATCAACTATTTCTGTAAACAGAGTCAGAGAAACACTATTTCACTAGAAAGGGATTTTAGAAAGTTGGTTATTTAAGAATACAGGAAAAATAGTAATTTAGAACTGTAATGTGTGTATTTGGTCATGATGATAGTAGGTTTCATGTTTGACTTCCTAATCTGGTACCTTCATTTTTAGTTTTTTTAAATACAGATTCTTTTAAATACAGATTTTTCAGGAAAAGCTACTGACATAATTATTTGCACATGACTAAAAAGGGGCAATATAAATACCATAACTAGAAATGTGTCTGTGCCACAGAGTCAGGAGGTGGATCTCAAAAATCGATGGATGTCTGAATTCAGCCTTTGTCTTTTGCATGCATAAGTTCTCTCTGTGTGAAGGTATAGTACCAGATTTCTTTGTTATATTAATCCTTGTATTACCAACAGACTCTACAAAGCCAGCAGTAGTTATATGTTGAGTGGCCATATGACATCTCAAAGGTTGTGTCTTCCACCCATGGCAGGCTTACAGTCCCTCAGGATTGCCCAGCAAATGAAGCTGGATGTTTGTGCATGCTGCCGATCCACCACACAGCAGGAACCCAGACCCACAAAATTCTTCTTCTCTTCCCATGCCTTGGTGGCTCAGCACTTCTTGTCAACATCTTCCATGCAGCATTTAGGAAACCTTCAGCTTATGTCCACTGAAGACATCTGCCTGATCATGACAATCTGCTACCTCAAGCACCAGATGAGCATGGTGGGTAAAATGATTCTGATGGAGTCACCCCGATGGAGATCATAAATTAGAAGGGGAATCTGAATTCATGAAAATCACTCATAGGCTGCAGTGTGGATTTGAAACACCATCCTCAGCTAACAGCAGGAAAAAAACAAAGGTGGACTGATCCCAAAGCTCGCTGCTTTTCTCTTGTGTGAAAACTAGTTCATGGCAGCCATGCAGCTGCTCCTTTTCTAAGAAAGCTGAAGTGTGTCCCTGTGAATGTGCTGAACCTGATGTCAAGGAGTTGACACAGGTTTAAAATTAATTGCCTGTTTTCCAGGCTGCAGCTGTAATGAGGCAGACTCAGGAGCTTACTTGGAAAGAGGAATCCTCTGAGCAGCCTGTGTGTTGTGAAATGTGTTTAGAACAATAGCTGCTCTATTCTTTAATGTCAGGCTTGGTCTTGCTCCCTCTGAAAGCTGCAAGAATGGAACTCAATCTTTTCAGCTTGTCAGCGGCACAGACATACCAGCTTAGTCTATTTATAGCCCTGAACCATTTAATTTTTCTTGCCTCTATTATCCATTTATCAGCCTTCAGATAAAATGCTGTGTAGCTGCTAACAAATGCTGTCTGTATCCTGGCCATCAGAGCCTTCTCAGAGAGGGGCAGCCTGTCTCCCCCTGAGAAATGGCGATCTCTAGGTCAGAGATGAGGAATCCAAACCGTAGCTGCAATACTAAAATGTCTTGTGATTAGTGCCTAGTCAGATGCATTGCAGCTCTCTTTCTTTCATTATTAAATGTTATTTTTCTTATTAGTTTAGGGTTTTCAAATTTTGTCTTCAGCTGATTAAATATTGAGGCTGGAACACCAAAAAGGCCACTCTGTATTCCTCATATCCTTGAAAGGGAAAATATTTATTGTCAAGGTTTGGAACTTGAGTCTGTTCTGAAACAAAACAAATGAAATTTGCTACTAAATAAATTTAATATCAAATTGGTGTACACAAGTCACTTGAAACTCATTAGGTACATGAAGACATTGAAATGTCAGCTATGTTTTCTTTCTAAAGGCCAGAGATTTCTTTTGCATGCAATAGGTCAGAAGCATTTTTCAGAAGAGTGCCAAATACTCCCAGGAGCACTGGCTACAGGTACCAATCAGCTTTCACATTTATTTTGACTTTTTTAACTCAGAGTAGATTAAAAATGGAGTTCTAATAAAGTTCCACACAAAAACAAGTTACAATTGCAATGCTGGCATACACGGACATGAACTTTCTCACGTAGAATATTATTCATTTAGCTATATTACATAATTATTTTGAAACCAAAACAATTAGTGATGCACTTGAAGAAAATGTCTGACAAGAATGACACTTTTCTTTGCAAAGAAACCCTCACAGATACCATTTTAACACTAGCAGGACCTGAGGCCCCACAGAGTGAAAGGTCTTGCCTCGCATATAGTGCTAGTAAAGATTTTTCTATACCAAACCTGAGCCAACACATAAAGCTCTGCACTGAGGATGCTGTGTGCTGCTTGCTGTCTATCTTAGCAGGTCAAGTGCACCCAGAAGCTGCGGATGGGCCACCCCAAGCACTGTCAGCAGGGCCTGGACACCTTGTTGTTTTCTTCAGGGTTGCACTGGCCGCAGAGTCCCTTTCTGTGGGGCAACAGTGGGGTGGTGTGCCGGGCTGCAATTTTAGATGTTGCTGCTTTTAAATGGCTCATGGATTCCTAGTTTAAAACAAACATTAATTTATGACCCTGGTTATGGGGGAAGGGAAGAGAAGAAAGGTAAAGCCCATAGTCTTCCTTGCTGAGAGATGGCCTCAAAGCTTGCTCATATTTTCGTATCTTCAAAACAAAAAATTGTAGCTCAAGTAAAGACCTAGCTTTTCTTGGTCCATATAGCTTGTCCTTTGCACTAATGCCAGCCAACATCTCTTCCAGATGAGAACTTCAGAAATAATGAAAAAGAAACTGAAGGTAAAACCAAAATAAACAATGCATGAAGCACTGATCAAACTCTGAACCTGTGTACTCAATTCAGTAGTAAGCTCAGTACTTGGAGTATGGTTACATGCTAAAATGAGAATATTCTATTTTCCACCACCTTCTCTTTTCCTTGCCCCTCTCATTTGTTCTTCTCTGGCTCTTGAGGAGCTGATTCAAGTTACTAATCTCATTCAGGAAAAAAAACAAAACAAAACAAAACAAAAAATACCCCAACCAAACCCAAGAGGTTTCTGCTGGGTTACTGAGCTAAAATAGGCCCACCATATGGTCAGCTGGAGGGAGGGGGTAGGATTGTATAGCCAGGAGCAGTACCAGCCACAGGATGAAAAGAAGGATCGGCAGAAAAACTTACTGTTGCTGCCAGGATAATTTTCTTCACATTTATGTTTCAGCTCAGGCTGAGGCAAAGCCCAGAACTGATGGGGGCAGGGCAGCACATGACTGGTGGTTGGGAGGGAGAGTAAGGATGTGGCAAATGGTAATTAGTTTGGACTAAGCTGTTTTGGAAATCCAGGTTTAGCTTCTTGGCGGTGCCCAGAGAGTTCTTTTCACCAGAGAGCACAATCTCAGGCTGCAGAGGGGACTGTAGAGTCAGGTGACAGAATCCAGGTTGTCCTGGCTGCAAAACAAGCAGCAGCAAATATCTGGCATACTGATCAAATGGGTAGGGATTTGAAAATCAATAGTGATGTAATAAAAAGACATTGAATAAATCTCCACAAAGGTTTGTGGTGAATATGGACTTCATATTTCTATAAATCACGCAGCATTTCTGTCTTGCTGGCAAATTGGCACTTCTCAAACAGGTAAATCAGGCAGTAATGTTGCTAAGCCATAAGAGGCAAAAACTTTCAAGAGTGACTGTTTAAAGTCAGAGATCAAAGGCCCCACTTAAGTGCCTAAGTGGGTATGTGGTTTTCAGAAGTGCTCAACACTACCACTTACCATCAATGGAAGCTGCTCTGAGTCTTGGGCCTCTGAAAATAGGGCATTGAGTAATAGGACATAGGACTTAAAATACATTTTTAAGCACTTGATCTGGATAGTAAGTTTACTATTAGACTGAATGGAAAAGCTTAGAAAGCAGGAATAAATGCCATTAAGCCTGTAATGAAAGAACGGATATATTTATTTTCTAAATTACTAATCCAAAATATTTAATGAAAATATTCAAGCAATAAGCAGAACCAAACCAGTATTAACTTCAATACTTCACTGACCTCTTTAAGCATTCAAGACTGAATTACCTTAACAAATGTTGGTGATAGAAGTTTCCTATTAGGTGTTTGACATTGTAAGAGGAAGCCATGACTTCCATTCCTTGGGAATAGGATGTCCGCATGAAGTTACTTTTACTGCTTCAGACTGAGAAACATTTCATTTTTCCACCCTCTAGAAAACAATATATTCTGAAGACAAATACAAACAAGTGTAAGAGTAATGTTTTACACTTGCCATTCCCTGCTTTTCCCAGTTATTAGGCTTGAGACCTGGGGAAATCTGGTCTGAAGATAAAACCTCTCCTTCCCCAGAGAGGACCTTAAGTTGGAGTAAAAACTGTTAACACCGTTTCTTTCTGAAGGAGTCTCTTCTTACCAGTTCTCTCTCTCTCCTTGCAACGTCAGCTAAGACCTGCTTTGGTAACAGAGTCTTGTCTGACACAATTTCAGTGTCATGTACCTTGTCACGTAAAGAGGCCTTTGTAAATAACACTTCACAGAAGGCTGACCCAGACAAGTTTGCCACATGAATGACTGTAAACAAACATATGGTAGAGATATGTCTTCTTCAAGGAGACAAGAATGGAGGGGAAAATGGAATAATCTTTGAGGTTACATACATACATTTTACACACATAAAGCTCTGGGGATCTGAATTTATTTATTATATGCAAAAAATGAAATGGACCTGTTGGAGTGACTCCAGAGGAGGCCATGAAGATGATCTTAGGGTTGGAGCACCACTCCTACAAAGACAGGCTGAGCAGTTGAGATTGTTCAGTCGGGAGAAGGCTCCAGGGAGACCTTACAAGCAGACTTCCAGTAGGTAAAGGGAGCCTGCAAGGGAGCTGGGGAGGGACTTCTCACAAGGGCATGTAGTGACACGACAATGGGATAATGGATTTAAACTAAAAGGGAGTAGGCTTTGATTAGATGTTAGGAAGAAATTCTTTCTTGTGAGGGTGGTGAGACCCTGGAACAGGTTGTCCAGAGAAGCTGTGGATGCTCCATCTTGGGAAGTGTTCAAGCCCAGGCTGGATGCAGCTTTGACAGCCTGGTCTAGTGGAAGTGTCCCTGTCTGTGGCAGGGGGCTGGACTTAGATGGCCCTTAAAGTTTCTTCCAACACAAACCATTCTGTGATTCTAAGATTCTATGGCATGATTAAGAAGAAGTCAACTCACTGCAGTCTCTGGAGAGAAGAACTGGGGACTGGATGTAGATTGGTAAACCTCAGACTTGGATTCCTCGGTTTGTGGGGTCATTTACTGACTGTGATATAAAAGGTGTAAAAAATTTGCAAAGATATAAAATTTAATCATACACAAACAAGACGTGGAAATCAGATGGATTTTCACAGGCCAGAGCATGTAACTTGTGAACTGAGAGTCTGAGATCCTCTTACAGAACCCAGAGAGCTGGAGCCCTGTCAAGGCATTCAGCATGGCCTCCCGAGTTTTCAGTAGAGCAAAGATGCCTGCTTTACTGCAAATTGGATAGCCTCGAAAACTCTATGGATTTTATTGGCTAGATCGCTACAGACTATTATAGGACCTTGAACACCTAGATTTTATGTAGGCATCTCCAAGAAGAGATTAATATGTAGGTATGTTAATGTTCAGGCCAAAAGCTACTCCAGCTGTTGATGCTACACTATACTTCAGTATCACCTCTGCTTTTCTCTACTATGCCTTACCAGGGGAATTTACTGAAAACAAGAAACAAAAACCAAAACAAAACAAAACCAAAAACAAAACAAAAACATAGGAAGGAACAGCTCATGACTGTAAGAGTAAAAAATAAATGCAGGACATTGAAGGTGGGGATCCAGCATTCTGTTCTGAGGTCTCTGTTCTCACTGAAAGTGATAGGAGGCAGATTAAACTGTTACCTGCAGAAATTTCCATCTGCTTCTGGAAGGGTCAGAGAAGCCATGGGATTCTTCAGAAGATCTGTCACAGTGTCATCCTTTGGTGTCACGTAAAAGAAAGGGATTCCAGTGCTGTTATTAACGGGACCATCGCTGAGAAGTAAACAGTTCCCATAAGGCATACCTTGGATCTGCAAAATCCAAATAAGCAACCGGTTACATCTTTGCACAGACAGTTTTCAGTGTGAGGGATTCTCTCAAGGAGTCTAGCAGAGTGACCAGCCAGCCCCATTGCTCCCATTTTCTGTTGTCATCATGAGACAGTATTTCTTCTAAATTAGGTATCTGTCTCCTCTAAATTAGATCTATCACGCTTCTATGAAAACAGATCTCTCTTTTATTTCTTCTCTCTAGTCCTATCCATGACACCATAGAGAACATTTTCTCTTCCACTAAGCTTAAAGGAACTACCAAATTCAAAATGTTATGAGCATGAATGTCATTCTTTGACACACACACACACACACACACACACACACACACTTTGGTGAGAAGGCATGAGCTGTTTATTATGAAAATTTGACTCCACTTTTACAGTATTTCTACAAAGGCCAGGGATTGGGAGAGAAGATGGACACCTCTCCCCATCCCATTGGTCAAGACAACTGTCCATCAGCTGTCCATACCACTAAAATAAAGAATGTAAACTACCTTGAATTAAGGAAAACATTGCTTCGATTTATAACACCCGTGTGTGAGAAACAACCTAAGAACTATGAAACTGTGAGACACACAGAAGCTGAAAAATCAGGGCGACACATGAATGTCTTTTTTTCCCACCACTGATATCAGGAAATATTTACTCTAAACTGCTGCTGGTATCTTTCCTCAAACCCAAAAGGATATAGAGCCTAATTTAGCCTTGATTCAGCCTGCTTTTTACTCTAATACTGCCTCCTCTTTCGGTTTTGACTTGCAATGCGATTGCATAGGTTTGCAAAAATAAGAAAGCATTTGAGCTAGAATGTTTGAGGTTAAAATGAACATCAGCTCAGCTTCCTGGGCAGGAACATCAGATTCCTGACTGGGGGGTGTCTCAACTACCAAGCCAGCCAAAGTAAAACGTCCTCCCGTGGCAGAGAAGGGACACTAAGGAACCAAGTTTTCAAAAATATTTTCTCCCATACACTGACCCATGTACACACAGTGGTTATAATGCATGCAAAAATGTCCTTGCCCACTAGTGACACTCATTAATATACTTCAGAATAACGTATACGCCTACTATGCTTTTCATCCCATTATAAATAGAAATGACAGAAATCAGTTACTCCTTTTTCTTCATGCTTTCAGATATTTTTTCCACATGGTCTATTAGATGTTAAAAAGTAAAATTATCTGTCAATACAATAAATTTCTTAAAGTCAAATTAAATATGAATAGTTTTAAAAAACCCCTGGATGATGTTGTTACTTAGGTAGCATGCTTTCTGATTTTCAGTGTTCATATGCCTTTAAAATTTTAATGCCTATAGTGCTTATAGATGGTCTTTGTTGGCTTTCCTTAGAAGTAATGCTTGAATGATATTACAAGCCTTAAAAAATAAAAATAGTTATTATCAAGCGTTACAATTAGAAAAAAAAAAAGCTCTCAGTAATATAGCAGGACATGTTCCCATTGCTTAAAATACTCAGTCTGTCATGCAAGGTTAATATTACTCTGGATTCTGAAAAATAATTGTGATCACAGGCAGCATAGTTCAGTATTCAAAGAAGCAAATTCCACCCCTTGAATTTCAGATTTTATTATGAACCAGATTTTTCTATATTACTTCTGTGTTCTGCCTTCTGGAGGCAGATAGCTGCAGACTATATTATGGCTGTTAATTCCACTGAGGGTTTCTGGCAAGAGCATAAACCAAAAGAGTTACGATCATATGGTTTAACAGGATTACCAAAAGCTGCTGTAGAATTACAGGCCTCTTCTGTCCATGTACAAATTCATTTAGTGGTACCTTTTTTTCAATCTGTTACTTTGTATTTCACAATTACATTAACTGACACTAAGTCAGCCAAGCTTCCTGAAGACTTAGGTGCATCGAAATTTAATTTAAAATTGTAAACTAATTAATCTGTGAATACTTTCAACAGAAAGTTGAGAATGTCTTTTTAAAAAATTATTTGTCTTTTTTTTTCCTTTGTCTGAGCGGTACTGGATGCTGTGTCTCATCCCAGCGTTTCAATTTAAAAAAAGGAAATATTTTAAAGCTGGAAAAAATAATGACCCCAATTCTCTGGTACAGCCCAGCTATTTTGTTTAATGTTCCGGACAGAGAAATCGTCCTTTAAGCTGGTATAGCTGGACGGACGGGCAGATTTTGTGGTAGCCTAGAAGGCTCTCCTCCTTCTCTTCCTCATCCTCCTGAAACAGCCCCTCTCCAAACCCGGCGATGCAGCCCTGCCTTCTGGCCTCTTTTGCTTTTTTTGGCGTCTCTCAGGTGCGGTTTTTAGCGCGCATCTTCCCTCCCTGAGCTCCGCGCCCGCGTTCTCCTCCGGAGTTGGCGCTGCTCCCTGCGCGGCGCGGCGCGGGCGCCCGTCCGGCGGGCTAACGCGTGAGGCGGGCGCCGCGGGCCCCGTACCTTTCCTCGGGCGGCCCGCGTCGCCACGAAGCCCCAGGCNGGGCGCTCGCCGGGCGCGCTGCCCCGGGGCCCAGGCCGGGCGGAGCGCGCCGCGGGTAACCCTGCCTTGGCCTGCCGCTTGCGGGGCACCTGGGGGGCTGCGGGAGCCTCCGGCTCAGGAGCGCCGGCCAGCTAGTATCTCACGGATTAAGTTCTCTACACGCACCACAAAACCAAAAAGATGGAGCTGGCGGGGCAGAGGCGCTGCGACCTCTCCGTTTATTAAAAAAAGGGACAATCCGTGAGGGAGAGTGCCCGTGTAAACGCTCCCATTAAAGCTTCGTTTGGGCGCTGGGGTCAAATCACAGCAAGACCCCAAGTCTGAGGTGGCAGGCAGCATTAGTTTGGTGCTTGCAAGGATGAGTTTTTGATACGCCAATACATGGAGCTGCTATTAAACGTTTTCCAGTCGATGTTTTAATTAGGCTAAGATTTGCATGTATATGAGTTTATTATCAATAGCCCAATTTAATAAAGGCACATAAGAATCCAGTTTCTTTCTTGGCAGTAGACCTCTTCAATATGGCAATGCAAAGTTGTAATTCTTTAAAACATATGCTTCTAAACTTTCATTGCATTCATGCAAATTATTCAAGGAACACAAGTTCAATAGGAGACAGGGAAGAATGAATCTCACAGAAGCCTTTGCCTGTCAGAAGGTTCTCAGGTACATCTAAAAGATATTCTCAGGTACATCTTACTTTTTCATATCTGTGAAGAACAGATCCCAAGATCAGTCTACAGGTATAACTTCTGCTTAATTGCGCCATGAGAACAGGTATATCTAATCTAGAATCTAAACTCTTATCAATAAAAGTGGACTTGAGAACACTGAGTATTTTTAGCTTATATATTTTCCTATACTCCCTCTTCCATTTCTTTTCTTCACCATAAAAACCTGAGGAATAATGGAAATAGGTATAATGGGCCTTAAGACTTCAATCAATTTTTCTGATTGTGAAGAGACTTCCCAAGAAAATGTGATTTTGGCACCAAACTCTTAATCCCATCTGCAGAATTGAATACATGACTACCTTTTCCTTTAGCACATGGTCCTGTCTATATCTGCTGCAATACCACACTTTTGGAAATTGATTCCCACTTCAGTGCTTGAGCTGAGACAGAAGAATGGAGATGCAAGTGGAAAATCAATGTAGGTTTCTAAACTCAAAATGAGTGAAAGCTTCCCAAGCTCCTGACAAGTGTTTTTCTCTGATTCAGGATATGTCCCATCTTAAAATATCAAAGCAGTTGTCCCTTCTTGAAATAGCAACCAGGCACAGAGAACTTACTACAGGCATGCTCTTCAATAATAGTTAAACCCCCCCATTTCCCTGGTGTTTCAGGGAATTTCCTCACACTATCTGATGCATGCAAGATACAAATCTCATAGTTTGTATTTACTATTTTCTATGAATTTATGCCAGAGTTTCTCTTTATGAATGTCTTTGCTTGTACTGAACTTACAGAACAAGCCCAAACAACCTAGTTTTGAACATAATAAAATAACAACATTATAGACAGCCTGTTGTATTTCAGTTAATAGAATTATATGTGAGATATTGACTCCTGTATTCTGCAGAAATGGGAAACAAAGGAGGAATTTATTAAAACAGTAATTAGTGCTAGGTTTTATATTCAATAAATATAATTTTTAAATTAAACATTGTAGACACAAAACAGCATTAACACAGAGTCATTCATTTGTGCTGTGGCTTCCAGATAAATTTACCATTACTACCTCAAGTTGGTTTTCAGCTTTACCAACAATAGAAAAATACAAGAATACTTAAAACAAAGCCAAAAGTAGTTCACCTTTATCTTCTGAAGGTTTATTCAAATAATCTAAATCGAATCACATGACAAAATAATGCATTGCTAGACCAGTTTTGCATTCAGGTGGTTTTATTTTTTTAAAGATCTGAAGTTTAAGAGAATGAAAACAGTATTTCTTAAAGTTCTATCAAAAAGTAAGAATGGCATAGCATATAGAATGCTATAGTCAAGATGCTTTTCTCTGAAGATCTGCTGTTCATTGGAGGCAAAAAGAATATCAGTTCATCTTTTTGAGTAAGAAATGTTTCCTTTCCGACTTGAAGATCCAACTTAGTACATGATATAATAATTTTCTCTTCCTAAATTATCTGGATGTGCTGAAAATTAGAAAAGAAACATGGAAATGTTTTGACTGTAGGAATTGTAAATAATTTGTTTCTCCTTTCATTGAACAAAAAATATTCTCTATTCTTAATTACTGAACCTGAGGTATTTTATAGATACCCAGCCTTATTTTTCATCAAATAAACCCAACAAGAGGAGGTGCATATTGAGGTTCATCATAGGATGGCAAAGGTCTGACCAAAGGGCATATCCACTTTGAATATCTCATTTACACTTTTCACACTTTGTGTGTCAGCTGTAAGCCCTTTTATTCATTTTCAAAACAAATAGTCTCAGCCTGTCTCTCTCCTGATGGGGACTGCTTTTTCATGCTGAAATTCTAGCTTTCTTAAAATCAGCAGAAGTTTTGACATTGAATTCAATCAGGATCATGATTTTGCCCTCATTTTTTTGTCATTTTAGTTAATGATTTCACTTGATCTCTGTATCCTAGTTTATACAGACCACTCAGATGAACACTTACTGTTCCTATAAGTCAAGTAATTAACTATGTCCTATTTTTTTCTCCCTTCTTAACAAATCAAAGTGTTTGATTTGCTCTCTGCCAACGAAGCTAGGAATAGCACACCCTCAGTCTCTTCATGCCCTGATTTGCAGTGTATTGTATGTTACGAAGGTGTGGAATTGGATTAAAAGCTACAGCACAGTGCTCTGCAGATAAACCCACTGCAGGTGTGCAGTTTAATAGGATTTTAATTTGGTAACAAGTGAACAAAAAGCAGAAGCTTAGAATGGGATTTTCTAGATGAAAAAAAAAATGCTATTCATGCTGAGAGAAAGCAACTGCAAGCTCCATGATAAGGAATAAAGATCTGGCCAATGCTCTCTGAGCTGCACATTTATAGGTTATGGCTTGTACTGAGCATCTCTGTTCCTGCCACTGGTTTCATAGATTCTGAGTTGATATTATATTTGTTTGGCTCTGTAGCATTTCATCTGCCACACTTCCCTGCTAAGCCACTGTGTACAAATCTTCTACTGTCTCACTCCCTGCCCTCTACATTTGTTCATATAAAACCAATGTTTTCCTCAGGAGATGCCACCAGCTTGGAATATATTCTGTCTTCAGGAGTATTAACTCTATTTATTAACTCTATGTATTAATTATTTAAACTATATTTAAAGGTAAGATTCATGAATTTACTGTGCTGTTCAAAATAAATGGGAAAAAATGGTCTCTCTGCTGAGGAGTCTAATTTATATTCAGCATCAACTAGGAATGGAAGACCAGAAACAGATGGAGAAGGTAGAGGAGGAATGAAGGTGACAACTAAAAGATCATGAAGGGATGTGCTATACCACACATATTGGTGCTGCTGATATCAGGGTAAGGTTGGGAGATTCTTTTCTGATTTCTGTTGCCAGTCCTCCCTCATATTTTTCCAGGGTTTTGTAGCAAGACCAAGTGGTTAGCACTAATTTCAATGAGCTGAGTGTGGAGGTGCGATGAACAGTTTTTTTTTTTTTTTTCCCCCACAGCATAACAGGCTGTAGAGAAGGCATAGAAATGCCTTGTGGAACAAGATTAAAAACTACGGAGGTTGGGTGGTGCTGGCAATGGATGGAGTGGAGGATGGGAACTGATGAAAAGCTCTGGGTTGCAGAAAGCTGCCAAGCCTGCCTAAGGTGAAGGAATTAAAAACAAAAATTATAAAATAAACCTGAGCAATATGTCAGGCAGCAGAAATGTGGTCCAGGAAACTGCAGTGTGGCTGGTGGATGCTGCTGTGACTGTTGAAGGTTTAAATACCCAACAGAATGGGCTGTGGCCAAAAGGGGATTAGTCAAGAGCAGGGACAGATGGTTTCTTGGAAAGATGATGATGATTTGTGGTGGTCAAAAGTTACAGAGCAAAAACCCTCATGCAATGGACAATGTGAGGATCTACAGAGATGACAATACAAAGCAGTGGGTGTTGGAGGTGCTTTTGGCAACTGTGTTTTTCAGCAACCCGTGGCATCAGTGTTGATATACAAAAGAAAGAATCTGCAATGGTCAAGGTGGGAGCTACCACCCATCTGAAGAACGGGAGTGGGCAGAAGTGCTCACTCGCTCTCTTACAGCTCCTGAAGCCCTTTTGAGCTGCAGGTTCAAGTTTTTCAACTCCATCACAAACTGTAAGCATTTGAACCACAACATAACAGGTGCTTACTAGAGTCTCTTTTTCATCCCAGTTATTAGCATCTTGCACATTGACTGGTAGAATCCATTATCTGTTGGGTTCTTTGATCTCTAAACTTCTACACTTTCTCAGTCATTCACTATGTCCTTCCCTCATCCACACCTTTTCCCAAGTCCTCATACTCCTCACTCCGTTTCACATTTTATACCCTTCCTCTCTAATTTTGAAAGGGATGATTCCTCATCCCTCACTCTAATCAGCCTTGCTCTGTTCTTATGATCGGGTACAACCAAAACCAAACCTGGGCCAAGTCCTTTTCTGATGACCCCTGCAAAAAGCATTTCCATGGGCATAGGACATACAAAAGGCAGCACAGTGAACAGCACAGGAAATGGGCAAATACTGAATAAAATTTCTAGTGGTTCATTTCCTCATTTCTGACCATCAGTGATTTAGAGCTCTCTTGCAAGTTGTCAGCACCCAGCACAGTTTACATTTTGACATAAAGGTGGTGTGGCAGGATGGGTCATTATTTTACATTTGAAAAATAACAAAAGCTGTCAAACATGCCCATCATATATATAAAGCATTCTTGGTTTGTCCTCTGTGTGTCTACTTTCTCCCCTCCAATGTTCTTTGCTGAACTAGTCTTAGCATACCTTATATTTAAAAAAATTAGGGTCCCCTAAAGGTCTTTATAATTAATAAATATGTTTTTAAAACAGTCAATTTCCACTCCTGTGCTAGTGTATGGAAACTGAATACCTCTTGGAAATGGAGTAAGTATATATATTTATGTCACCCCAAAAACGTGATTTTCTCTGTGAGTCTTGGTGCCATTAACATTTGTCTTTCACAGTTTTCTGGAAAACACAGTGTTCTCTGAGACATGAGACTAGTGCTCTTACTGCATGGAAGAGAAATATGAAAACAGCTGAATGTCTAATTCATTACATTCATTAACCTCAGAGGCTTGATCCATATTCACATGTGTTCTTGTATTTTAGCCTTGTATTCTAGAAGACTTAGTCTCTATCTTGATTTCTACCTGTATGTCACACCTTAATGCTAGTAAGTTTGGAGCAGTGGACTGACTGCAAGAAAATCTGGTAGAGCAGAAGGGTCTCAAGGATTTCATATTACTGAAGACATTTCATATCTTTTGATAAAAGTAACAGATAAGCAGAGGGAAGAGAGCCTTTCAGTGCTTCCAGAAGTGAGGAAAGACCACACTGTTCCCACTCTTTTTTGATCAATAAATACATGCAATCTGTCAGCTAGCCCATGGCCTGCTCCCAGCCCACCAGAACAGCACTGTTCTTCCTTAAACAACACTTGGGGAGTCAGAAGGAGCTCCAAAGGTCTGCTGGACACCTAAGGAAAGAATCAGGAAGCTGTGGTGCTGGGAAGATGGGTGATGTTGAGATTACAATCTCTTGATATCATTGTGAGGTGGGGGCAGGATGTGGAGGATGCTTTGTGAGTTGAGGTTTCAGTGACATTGGACACAGCTCAATGCAAACCTGGATTTCATTAGTTCTGCTTTACATGCATCCAAAACCCCAATCAGCCACACACCTCCCCATCTGTCCTAATTTGCCAGAATTGTAACCTTTTTCCCCATAATTTTCTTTTAAGTTAATGTTAATTTCACCTTGCTGACTGTTGCTGTGTTCACCAAACAACTCAGAACTCTGGAAAGTGTCACTTAATCCAAAGTTATTCTGGTTCTGCATCACAAGAGCTGTCTGTAGAGAATTGGCTTGAGGTTCCTCCTCAGGAAAACAGGACAAGAGATGGCTGGGCTCGTAAACACAGAGAACAGGGACCTCATTTTGCTTTGCAACCAAGGCATTTCCTTCTTCCTTCTCCTCTTCTATATAGGACTGGAAAATGTGAGCCGCAAAATCAACAAGTAGCATATTCAACAAAAGCCAGGATCCTAGGTTTAAAGAAAAACAAAGATAATCATGACAACCTCTTCATTTGCTTATCTTTGCGATGTGTTCTTTTTTGAAGGGCTTTATTATAGTAATAGGCTAGACAAAGTAATGGACCAGCACTCATCAAACTGTACTTACAAAATTATGTACTTCCAAATATCCCAGAAAAATAGGCACCAGAGCAAATTTTAAACAGAAGGAATTTTTTCCCTTATTTAACTAGAGAGGAAAGTTGCGTTCACTCACTTTCCTCTTCAAGTTCCTCCTCCACATTCACTTCTACTACAAGGCTTATCAATAACCACATATTATCCCCATTCTTCCCTCAGACAGATAAATCATTCCACCTCTTCCCATGCAAAACCTCCTACAGACATCTGTGTGTGTTGTGCCTACGACATTAAATGGCCCACCTTGCAGCTTGGACCATAAGTGATAAAAGCCAAGAGACAGTCACTGAGGCCACTGACTTTTGAATCATACCTTGGTTGAAAGCTCACAGTAAAAAGTAGATCTTCTTCCATGCCATAAATTTGCATAGGAATTCATCAAGCAATTTATTACCTCTGCATCTCACAAACTATTTTACACTATTTTTAATGGACATCAACAAGGAGATACCACAATTTATATTAATGACCACAGTTTACAAAGCTTTAAAAATGAAAAATACTTTCTTTGGATGCAATAAGTGTCTGAGAAGCTGCTGCATCTGCTGTTCATCCTTTTGAGGATCTTTAAACTATAGGAAACTAGGAGGAAGTATTTGTTTACCTGTGGAACTAGGGAAAGGGATTTCTATAGTTGAAGTTGAAATTGTATAGATTTGTTACTAGTAGTCCAAGAATGTTTCTAACAGTCTTATAATTGTTTTCAATATATTCTCTAAGAGTAAGAATGAAACCAAAGCTACCCCTCCAGTTGTCTTTTGGGATAATACAGAGGAACACAGTTTTCAAGAGGAACCAAGTTGAAGCAACTCAGTCCCCACGGCTTGGCAGAGCATCCCTGAATGCCTTGGAAGGCAACAGAGGTGTGTGAGCTGACATGAAACTCCATGAGGGAGGTGTGTAGAGGCACATTTTCGGGAAAGGAGATGGAGCTGAAGGAGCTGTAGAGATCCCATTAGCCCTGAATGCTCTAGCACACTTGTCCCCTGCTGCCTTACAGCAGGGGTAACTGCAGGGTTCCTCTGATCTCACTTGGGCATCACCCAAGTGCAGGCTGGGCTGGAAAAGGGTGAAAGTCAAACCTAAATTGAGAGGTGCGAGCATGCCGGTGTATTATGTCTGCTGGATGTGACAAGCTAGAAGGCAAGAGATCAAGTTAGAACTAAGACTAGTTTTGGTTACTGGATTAACATGACACATATTTCCCCAATTAATTTTGTTTCCTCAGTGTGGATGCTAGATAGTTCATATTTTGAAGAAATGCTGAGATTTAAGACATTTCTGGAAAGCAATGATCCCAAGTACAGAACTTTTACACCAGATGGCTTGTTAACAGAACTGCTTCAGCCTGTCTGCTAAAACTCAGCATCCTAAAGGAATAGAAACATGAAAAAAAAAAAAAAAAAGGGACGTTGATAGATCAAATACAGCATCTTAAAGAGTAAAGAAAGAAGATCATAATGATCACATTATTGAAGCATCACAGCAAAATATTAAAAAAAATTAACTCATATTTGAAATAAATTCAATTTTAGTGTTATTGAAGTGTAGTAGGAAAATTGTCATAAAATTGGTGAAAATGTAATTTGTAATTAGTTTGACAAAGTCGCAGCAGACCAAGAGATATGCTCCATCCATTGTATCCCATCCATCAACATACCTGCTGAACAGGGAGGCAATTCATTAAACTCTTCTTGTGGTGGAAAGAGGGCAGAGGATTTCATCATCATGGGGGATTTCAATAAACATTATGCTCCTAGTGCAGTTCTTGGAATGCATTCTCAATTTATTAATTGCCAAAAATATTGCATGTAGCATTGGAGAGTTTTGTGCAGAGCTCCTCTGGAGAGAGAGAGAGGACTAATTATTTTACTATTTCTGTAATGCAGCAGCTGATGGATGAGGAACCCTACTGTGCTGTGGTCCCTGCAGACACAGAGCAACACTCCTCCTGCAACTTGATGCAGAAGAAGGGTGTGTTCATACATGCACAAGCACAGACATTAATGGGGTAGGAATACTGAAGAACACAAAAGGCAGCAACCTTGACTTACCCCTTTGTTATGTATTTATAGCAAATACATGAAAGTATGGTTTTGAAGGGGCATTTCAAAGAAAATAATGAGGTTTTCTTTGGCTATTTGTATGAAGTTGCATCCAACAGAAGAGTTAAAAATATGAAGGTGCTCTTTGGAAAATCTAAAAGGCATTTCTTACAGTTTGGGATTAGATGCAACTCAGAGGAGACAGTACATTTCTGCAGAAATGGCACCTCTGCAGGGTGTTACAAGTGAAGAGAAAGGCAGTTCGGGTAGAGATTGGACTGATTTAAGACGTTTATATCACTTCAAGCCTCTTTGAGTGAACACAACTGCACAGCTCCTTCCCTTCTCCTGCCTTGCACTGATGCATGATGGATTTGATGCTTGACAGCTCAGAGGCCTAAGATGGAGGGAAAAATAGCCCAGCTAAAGAAGTGACTATTTTTCAGTCAGTTTAATACCTTCAACAAGTGTGCTGCTGGCTAGGAAAGCACTTAGGTCAGTGTAAGACATAAGAAAGAGGATCATATATCTTTTTGTCAGAGGAACTAACTGCCTTTTTGGCAACTAGTTATTGGAGTGGTTCTGCTCTGGCTGTCTTCTACAGAAAGAACCTAGGGGATGCAGAGCTATCACTTGAGATGCCTGGAATGCTTATGGTTTGGAGTATTAGTGTCCCTAGATCTCCATCAAACCGTTCTGCTGTGGTGTGAAGCTCTTGTATGGAAGGGAAGCAGAGGCTCTCACCTCAGGCTGCTGTTCCCTGTTGCCCCACAAACTACAACTTCTGCCAAAAGAGGGAGTCCTGGCTTTCCTGCCATCTCTACAGCTGCATGCTCCTACTCTCCTCTCTTCTGCTCATCCTAGAGTTTTGCTTAGAGAACTAGTTTGGTCAAAACCTAATCATTTCATTTCTTTGACCTGTCTAGCCACATCACCAGGAGAAAGGGATAAAAGGAAAGGAGCAGGGAGAAGAGATGCCTCTATTAAATGTTGCATGAATTCATGTCAGGTAAAATCACAGAATCACAGAAGCACAGAGTGGTTTGGATTGGAAGGGACCTTAAAAACCACCTAGTGCCAACCCCCTGCCATGGACTTTCCAGAGGTTGCTCAGAGCCCCATCCAACCTGGCCTTGAACACTTCCAGGGACTGGGGCATCCGCAGCTTCTCTGGGAAACCAGTTCCAATGCCTCACCAACCTTACAGTAATGAGTTTCTTCCTAATATCCAGTCTATACCTGTGCTCTTTCAGTTTACAGCCATTCCCCATTGTCCAGTCACTACATCACCAGCTCTCATTGACCCCTTTAGGTACTTTTGGATCTGTTGCCTCTGCCAGCTCAGGTCAAAATGGGGCATATCAAATTAGAGTCACAAAGATCCTATTTACCAAAACTGTCTGTCTTGTTGATGGTCAGAATCTTGCCTACATTGTTCAGTAGGAGGTTCCATTTCAACATGAAATCTGATGCCTGCTCTTTAAGTGCCTCTTTATTCTTGCTTGGCTGCAGATAAAGAAAAAAAATGGTTTATGATAAAGTTGGTTAAAAGAATTCCTTATTGTGTGGCACACCATTTCCCTGTACAAACTGCATACAAAGGTGAAAAAAGCAACAAGCATTTTTTTTTCTATTAGAATCATAAAATATCTTAGGATGAAAGAGATCTTTGGGTATTACCTATTCTGATCTCTTGTCCAAAGCATGGTCAGCTTAGTTCAGGCCTTGTCCAGCCAAGTTCTGAATATCTCCTGGATAAAGATTCTACAGCTTTTCCAGGTAACCTCATCCTATGCTTAATTATTCTAATGGTATCTCTTTTTCTTTGTCGGAAATTTCTGGAAATTTTCTTTATTGCAACTTGTGTCTATTGCCTTATGGCCTATAACTGTGAACACCCAGGAAAAGTCCCACTATATCTTCTCTATTCCATCCCATGAGGCAGCTGAGGGTTTTATGAGATGGAGGCTCCAAAGAATTGCAAAGTACTATTCTCCATTTAAAAAGGAAAAAAAAAAAAAAAAAATTAAGCCAAGTAAACACAGTTTACTCTGCTTCTTCAGAAAGGAGGAAAAAACCCCAAACTGTAAGTACCACCCAAACCCAATTAATTGTTATGGTAACCAACCAAATGCAGCAGTACCAACATGGTGACACAAATTGAGTGGGAAGGTAGAGGGGTGGTAGGGTTGGTAATCTATTGAAAGGTGCACATGTGAGGATGGTCACACTGGAATCTTTCACAAGAGCTAGACTTTCTGCTAGTAGTTCTTAATATTTGCTAGAAGTCAACAGTCTGGTGAATCAAGGATGTAAGGAACCATGAAGTGTTCTCTTCATTTATACAAACATATTACTTCTGAATTTTGATTTATTAGGGGCTATGATAATATGTGTCTACAAAATGAGAGCAGATACTGAAACCACTAGAGTAGATATATGCACAGAAATATGCTTGTAGTTGTCTGCGCAGATGGAAGTTTTGTGTGCCAATTAATTCTTCCTTTCTCCACAGCATGCAGAAATTGTATTTATGTAAATCTGCAGTCTGGTCAGGTTGCTAGTGTGCAATGTAGCTCCTGCAGACTAGTGACAGTCAGCATGTAGCAGGATAAATGATGTGATCACTCTTTCTATTCTGAAATTATTAATTTTATACCTTAATAACGAAAGTCTGGAGATCTGAAGACAAACAACTCAGGAGATCCCGAATATCTGTGGAAGATGTCAGTGAAGAAATGAAGTTTTTCAAACCTATGAAATACAGAAGGAAGACCATTACTTGAAGTGATTGGTTTGACTTTTGGTTTGTTTCTGTAGTTTTAAGCTTTTTTTTTTCTTTTATCTTTATCTTAAAATAGATAAGACATCTGTTTCTAGAATTTTGATTAATATACCATTTCTTTAGTGAAGAATAGTACCCTACTTTGAGATCAGCCAGAATTCATGTTTATGTCCATTTCCAGCATAACTGCACTAACCAAGTCAGGTGGCAAGAAAAAGCAGTTCCAATGAGAAAGCTGGAATTTGGTTAGAGGCAATGCTAACTTACTTATCTGAGATTTTATGTGGTTGAGAAAAAAGAAATAATCTTGTTCTGGCTGTTGAAGGGAGAAAAAAATTTAAAACAATAACAAAAATGCAGAATATTCTGTAGATCAACAGAAATATGGATAATGTATTCACATATCAGAACAATTGTTCCCCCAAAAGTCTGGCACCTACTACCCAATGCCTAAAGGTAAATTGCACCTCCCTGAATTTATACCCTTCTAATTGAAACCTCTTTCTTCAAGAAAGCATATGGATAAGTTCAGTGAAACCTTGCTTATTATAAATGACCATTTGGAAAAGCAACGAAAACAGAGAATGCAATAAAACCACCTTGAGAGGATAAAGAACCTCAATAATATAATGAAAAAATGTAATAAGTGTTCTATGCAGTGGTTTTGGGCTTAGTATGTATATGTATACAATTGAAATGGTTTTCCTGATGGTTCTGTGAAGCAGACAAGTTATAATTCCTACTGAAAGCAGTCACAGAAAGTCTGTGACAAATCCTTTGTCAGTGCATGAGTCAGTGATGGACCAGGAACAAAGAGCTGAGGCTCCCCTGGGTAGTTCTGTGCACAGCCTAGTCCAACTTGCCTATCTCTTCCTAATATTTTAAATGGCAGACCATTAATCTAAAAATTAAGTTGCCATTCTATTCCTTTTCATTAAGCTGTCAAATCATTATGTCACTGCTGCATACAAACTGTGTATTTTATTGTTTACAGCACAACATTGATCCCACAGGCTGCAATACAGCAAAAGGACACAAAAGCTAAAAGGCCTTTTCCAGTTCAACATACAGTATTTTAAAATCTGGCCACAATAAATGATTTTGTGTGTTTCAGCCAATAACAGAGGAAAATGCAATGATTGAAAACATCTTTCCTGTCAAAAGAAACCGTGAAAAAATATCCCTGCTTGTCAGCCTTCTTCTAGGAGATACATAATTCAGTAACACAAACCCCACTCCTGCTGTCACAAAAAGCTTCAAGAGAGTCAGAACCAAACCCCTTTAATTCTTAACCTTTAAAGTCAGGAGGATATTATCTCATGCTCCATTCTCATTTTCATTGGCTCTTTTCTAGACCTTTAGGTTATAAGGAGACTGTAATTCCCAGTAAGGCAGATGAATAAACAAGAGGAAATGCTAGACCTTTAACAATGACAAGCTAGTGCTTAAGAGGAAAGACAATAAATAGCAAAAATCAATTACATTTCAACTGTATGCTTTTCTGCCGCTTCTTTGGATTCCTAAACTTCTTTTGAAAGAGGTCTTCAGTTGCATCCAGAGATTTCTTATTGAAGATGGCATGCAAGCCTGATCGCAGAACAGTGACTACGCTGTTGTTGTTGAAGAGTGCTCTTACTGTCTGTAGAGAACAAAAAACCAGTAAATTCCTTTCATTTTCTCAAGCCCTTAACTCAGCCAAATAAGGAATTGAAAAAGGAAAGCTTCCCTTATTCAATACTAGCCTTCATATGACTAGTCTCAAAATTGGGGGTGTGGGGCGTATGGATCAAAGGAGGTATATCTGAAGTTGTCTTCAAGAGAGTTTTGTTCTGGGAGATGTTCTTTTCAATGATGCTCTATGTTTTCTGTGATGGAGCAGACAAGGCTGACATACTTGAATTATTTGGGCAATTGCTGGAGCAATTGGTTTTGCCTAGAGTTATTATAATTACACTAATAATGATATTTTGTCTAAAGCATGGGATGGTGTATCAGGGATGACTTTTCTTCAGTGTTATCTGTCCTTAATTCATGTCACAATTTAATTCAAAGGCAAGTTTTCTCAAGTTGCTCAAGCCTTTAAGAGAGTAAAAATAACATTAGAAATACAGCATTAGTTAAAAAATATTAGTTGGTATTTTATCCCATTTATCTGCTTATGAGTCATTTGTGAATGAATGTCTTCATGCTTGTCCCAAAAAGTATTACTCACATAGATATTGCAAAGAATTTTCAGACTAACATTTATCATCATCACTTCACTTTTTTTAATTAGTTATTAATATCACATAATATTCCTTAAGATTCTTGATGAAACGATGAAAACATCAAGGAAAATAAATCTGAATCCATTAAATTTTGTTAACAAATACATTTAGTCTCTCACCTCCAAACTGAAATTAGTAAGATCCTAAAGCCTTTTTTAGACTTCAGGCTCTTCTGTGAATAACCTTTGTCCAGCTGGGCTTTTCAGAGGAAAAATATGGTTTGTAAAATTCAGGAAACTTTGTAAATTCAAGAAAACTTCAGGATTCATACATGTTTTAACAAATCCCATTCACCAGGTGCTTAACATGACCCCACAAGCAGTAATGAATGCAGCTGACCAATTCTTTGCAAAAATTACCAGTACAGCCATTTTTCATCACTCTGCTATTTTTTTTTTGAAATACCAAACCCAATCTGATTCTCACTCAGTAATCTCCTTCATATAAGTTAAAGACAAAAGCATTCTTCTTATTTGACTTGGAGTTTCCAGTGACAGAAAAAGAGCCTGCTAAAAGAATACATGACCCAAAGGCTGGGAACTACTGGGGCAGCATCTTCAGTAGGCTGCTAATACCTGACTCCATGCCCTAACACTTTAGACTGGTCCCTTTAGCCATTGGATTTCACTATACTAAACATGATTTTCTAAAATCTGAGAGCCAGCCTTCTCAACACTCAAATAAAATTTACCAGAGGCAGGAATCAGCCCCCCAAAATGACAAGCATCATATTCACATCCTTCTCTCACAGGGAATTTGCACCTTTTTATGCTCTAATTATTTCTACATGTCCAGGTAATAGCAGCTGTCAGCCTGCTTTATCTGTACAGGGTGGGAAAGTTACCTTTCTTCTTTTGAATGCTGATGCTACCAAAACTGTTCCTACTTTCTCACCAGATGGCTGAATTATTGTGAAGTACTCTACAAGGGATGGTGTGGTTACAGTGTTCAGAGGTTGCAGCTGCACAGTGCCTCTGAAGCACTTCTCATCAGGAGCACTCTTGCCTGCTCTGACCATCAGTCTTTAGTTGAAATTCCAGAAGCATTTTAGACCAAAAACTGAGAAGGTTGATCAGAAATATGACTTCTGTGTGAGAAGATGAGATAAACTTCACCTTCAGAGAGAAATAACTGGGGAAGGATGTGATTGAGGCTTGCAGGAAGAATTGCTTGAAGAAGGGTAGAAATTTTAAAATAATGAAAGTATTTTTCCATACAACAAATAATTAAACCTTGGAACCACTACCCCAAAGTATCAAGTACAGTAAAACTCTATTACTTTTCCCTTGTATTTTGAAGAGGCTTTAGAGAAGGTACAAACATTTACTTGTGACAGCTCTAAGTATAAAGTCAACCCTGATTCTTGGATCTACTGTGTTCAATTTGTATGGGTTAAACAGTGTAAAACGGATGTAGAGTACCCGGAGGCTTCTTCTAGAGAATTTCCCCCAATTGCTGGAATTCTCTTGCCCTAAATCTTAAGGGTGTAAATCCAGCTTATGACTCTGCAGGTTTTCCACGCATTAAGATTAGGGAAGGAAGACTAAAAGAGCTACAACCAGCATTTCGACATCATGGCTTGAACACAAAAAGGATGATATGAAATCTGAATAAGCAAACCAAATGCAAATGTCTGGGAATAGGTGACACTCATGATTCTTGCTGGATCATGATCTTCAATGCATACGAAGACCTGTTTAGAAGTACATAAAGCTGAGATTTTCATGTATTAGTATCTGCAAGGGCTGCTGCAGTAAATGGAAACTGTGAGTGTTCAGTACTTCATGGAAGTTAACTTTTTTGCCTGGGTAGGCACCGTTATGCATGTCTGTGCTTTTTTTAAAAAAACTTTTTAAAGAGGAACGTGTGTTTTGTATGCTGCTGGCAATTAAGTTTTCCCATAAAGAAAAGCTATATTTAGTGGTCCAAGAAGCTGCAGTTCCTCCCGTCCCTCCCTTCCTCACCACCTTGTTTTCTCCCTGCTTCCCTTCTTCCACCTGAGTAATGATTCAAATCAGATGGCATGTTGGGAAAATCTTGTACATGTTGAAGGAGAGAATATATCACCTGTTCTCTTTTGCTTTCTTCCCTATTTGTGACCTTCTTTTTTCTGCTGTAGCCCAGACCACCTCAAAACCCAAGGATTTGGAAGGATTCAAGGACACCAATGGAAGGAATGCTCTAGCATGTGCTCTCGACTGACTCTGGCATGGATGGACATAGATACTGGAAATTGTCATCTGACCCTTCCAATTACTGCATTCTCCTCTCCATGGGGTACCATCAACCACATCTCAGAGGCTTTCAGAAGAATCCAGAGGGAGAAAAATGTCCCCTCAGCATGCTTAACAGTATGGAAAGAAATGGTAGGAGTGTGAGCATGACATGGTCAGTGTACAGTTAAGAACATCCATGCTGCTGCACTTGTTCTACAGTGGACCATCTCAAATATAGTGCAGACTGCTAGCAGGAATGAAATTCCCTGCTTTTTTTTTTTTTCCACGAATTCTGGAACATACCTTGACCAGGTTGCAAAGGTCTGTCTGTCTCCTGAGCCTTTTTACAAACTCTTTAGTTTCTGTTAAAGAAGAAGAGGCAGATGTTTCACATCATTAATACTTTGCATCTAAAATATATTAATGAAGACAGCTTTTAAGTTAGAAAGTAGTTCCCTAGGGGAGATTTGGAGGGTAATGGAGGGCACTGAGCAGGGGCACTGAGCCAGCATTATGGGATGGGCTGGGGACCCTTGCAGTCAAAGCTTGCATGGAGAAGTTGCCCAGCTCACCATTCTTCCTTCATTGTGAATCTATTAATCTATGATGCACAGGAAAAAGTCTTTCAATATTTTCTTACATTTAATACTTCTAATTAAGACTAATGCTCTTTTACTTGAATGGTTTCAGGTGAATGAAAACAATGTTAAATCTAAACCTGCTGTATTTTGTTTAGATAGTTTACATTTTGACCTTTATGCATATATAATTCTGCAGTACTGTTGAAAGGAGTTGGTTTCTTGTGTTCTACTTCTATCCTGTTCATAATGTGTTATATGTAATTATGAAAAGCATGGTCCAAGAATACCCTTCCTCAGGGTAAAATATATAACTGTTTCTCAGTTGCAGGAAAATCAAGTATAAAGCAATTTTTGTAGACAGACAATGATTTTCAAGAGAAAATTTGTGTTTTATGATGTTTGTACAGACCACAATGACCAGGATGTATATACAAAGGGTCACAGCTGCTTCATTACATACACTTCTATGCACATACATGTTAAAAACAGATTACTATGTTTGCTCAAGCATTCAAATGTAAGAAATACCAAAATTAAGCCTGTCTGCAATATTGAGCATATGAATCCTAACACAAACTTTTGCCTACACAGGAGCCCTGCTTTACCACTGTGGACTTGGTCTTCATTCAGTGAGCAACTGAGCAACATGATGTTTTAGTCAGAATCTTCAGCTTCATAGGTATAAATATATGTGTGTGTGTATATATATTTACAAACACACACATACACCACAGCTTTGTAGAGAGCAGATTTTTTCCAATCATCTTCTGATATCAGTCATATTTTCCCTGTGCTACTATGGTTTTTTTTCCTTTTATATTCGATTGCTACAGCCATTAATTAATTTATCAGCATAAAGGCACTTGTAAGAGGAAGAGACACAATAACATCTGAGTTTCAGAGGGCATGCTGCATATTATTGGTCATCTACACAGCCAAAGCAATCATGGCAAGAGACGGATCTGTAAAAAGATTTAAGTACATTTCAATTTACCATGAATTGGGAATACTTTTGGCTTAAGTTTGTTCTCACACATTATGCAAGGCCATTTATTTTTAACTGTATCCCAACTAACTCCAGTTGTTGCTATCACTGTTACATCAGCTAAAATTTTTAAAAAATAATTTAAGAGTTTTGGAATACAGTCTTCTCTACAGTTTAACCAAAGATTATTTGTGAAAATATCTGTCTTACACAAACCTACCATTAGACTTGGATGTCTGGAGCAGTAATGGGAAACCTCCCAAAGGATTAAGCATCCAACATTTAACATTTTCACTGAATAATCTGATTGAGTCTATGTGTTGTGCAGGCACCTCCTCCAGGACATCAGGAAGTAGGATGTTCTCCAATTCCTAGAATACAAATTCATGCTGCTTCACTTGACTGGTGTACCACAGATATTTACAGCAGCATGAAATAAAATTATATTGATAATTTAAATGTAAGTGTAAAGAAACCCATTTTTTTTTTCTTTCAATTAAGCGATAGCTAAGCTACCTTTTTAGCAGTACAAAGATCCTAAGAGTAAATTTTGCTTCCTGAATTAATTTCTAGACAATACTTAATGACTTCTGGTAATAAAAAGCTAATTATTTTTATCAAACTGCATATTTCTGTGTGGAAAATCACTGAGAAATGCAGTAGTGTTCTCAAAGGAAAAGTAACTCTCATAAGCTGGAAAACCATCTTCAGCTGAAATTTCAATCACATAACCTCGTGCCAGAACCACAGACTACTTTTGTAACAGCATACTCCATTGATATTAGGAACTTTAAAATTAACATATAGGAGCAAAATGGAAGATATCCCAAATTCCACTGTCTCCTTTCAAAACCAAAACTCATACTGGGCTGTCTCAGAAGAAGACAAAAGATAGAGTTGAGGAATAAACAAAAATCCCATTGTACAGCACAAAAGAAAGAGAGGGCCCTTCTCCTTAGAACTACCAAAAAGACACGAACACGAAATAGTATGATTACAACAAGTAAATGTGTGCACAGTACCTTGAATAGATATCTATCATAGCTTTTTAATAGTTGGCACACATCTGGCAGGCACATCAGTTCTATTCTTTCAGGCGGCAGAGATGTCCAGAATGACATGATACAATCTTCCACCTGTCACACAAAGCCCTTTATGAATTTTCACTGATCTTGCACTAGTGGAATGTGAAGTATAATTCAGTTAGACAGTACACAAACACAGAAGCAAAGGAATGAACATGGAGATGGGCTCTTTGCCTGGGCCCATCCTGGCTGGGTTCCAGTGTAAGTGGAAGCATGCTGGGGAGGCTGCAACAAGCTGAACCTCACCAGGCAGTGTACAAAAGAGGAAAGAAACAAAGAATTGTGCCATGGATATGAGGATGTAATTACAGATATGTATCCATGGCTATGTGTTATGTGCTCAGCTCAGACTTATTGATGTGCCAGGAGGGCTCAGGATATGTGTACAAACTCAGATTCTTGGAGCATGTTGTGCTAACTCAGAATTCTAAAATAACTGGACTGAATGCTCCTTTTGTCCATAAACCATCATCTACCTTAGCTCAAACCATCAAGTAAATAAGCTTCACAAACACAATTTTACCTTTACAGTTGTTTGCTGTTGTCAGAGTAAATGTTATTAAAGAAAAGGCATACCTTGTCAAGCCTGGTCTCTCTCACCATTTGTAAAATAACTTGACAATAGTTGTAGTAGTCATTGGCAAGCAGTGCAATCTGTTACCAAAAAGAGGGTACAAAATGATCTCACAGGAAAAGAGCTAACTTGTTTTATGGCCATGTACTTTGAACGTACCAGTTCATAGGGGTATGTTTCACTTTGTGCTTGCTCTCCAAAGAAGAACGGGTTGGAATCAGGAGAAAGGTAATGAAATGTCTCCTGTTCAGTCTTCAGATAAATGACAGATGGATAATACTGCAAATTCTTACTCTTGATGCATCAGAATTTATTTTGGACAATAAAAAATAAAAAAAGATTGCAATTACTTTGTCAGTTTGGTTAAAGGTATTAAGTATTTTCTTGAAATTTTAGGACATGATTTTATAATAAGATGCATTTCTTTAGAGAAATGCTTGTCCTTTTTTATAAAATAAGTGTGGGTGAAAGAAACAAGAACGGCTGCCTAAATATTTAAATCCTAAAGTGTACATGAATTTCTTTTCAAAACCAGTGAATATTTAATGCTATACACATCTTCCATATATATTTTCTATAGCACTTGTGTCACACTTGTAACCCGCTGGATAAGGTTGCAGATAGTTGGCTGTGCTGTGGGGAGGACATTTCCCATTGGCTGTCATTGTCACAGGGCTCATTACCCCACCTGAGCACTTGGTAGAAGCAAGACAGACATCCAGCCTCTCATTTTTTCCTCACTTTGGTCCACATAACTTTGTGGTTCATGCTCTGCTGGCTGACATCCCACAAACCTGGTGTCAGGCCATCCTGTGACAGCTTGCTGAGGGGAGAACTGCCACAGGTTAGTTTTGCATCTGCCCTTTTCAGTGGGCAGGGATTGTGCTCTTTTTTCTTAATCATTTCCTAGTATTTAAATACTTCTCATGACAATAAACTCTGAGCATGTTGAAAAGACACTGTCTCAACAGCATGAGGGTCTGTTAATGTGGGCCAGGAAGGTTGTTCCCCACTAACTCCCCTAATATTCAAAACCTGATCTGTCAGCCACAATTTCTGCTCTCAGTATTGACAAAATTATTTGAGCTGATGTTAAAACAACAAAAATATTTAGCTAAGTGGTGAAGTAGGGGTGGGGAAAGTAAGCATGTAGTGAGATTACACAGACCAAGATTATTTTCAAGAAGATGGGCTAGCTGTATTTCATCAGAACATATTTGATAGCAGTTATAATTAAATACCCTGATAGAAATTTTGTTATGTCTAATGTATCTGAAACTCACAGTTCCTTTTTTTTGTCTGTTCTTCTTGTAATCAGCTGCATTTTCAGAACTCCAGGAACTTCTACTGTAATAAAATATATAACAGAAAAAACCAAACAAGCATTCAAAAGCTCACTGATTTATTCTGCTCACTGATTTATTTTTCTTTAGTAATAAAATGAGCTCAAACTGGATAGACTACACTAGGTTGGAGAATTGCATTTGGCAAACAAACCCCTCTTTCCTGTCATTTGGTGATCCCAAGATTTCCTAACAAATCTGGGACCAACTTCTGAATTTTAATATGAAACTGAAACATTAATTTTAATGAAAATTGACCATTTAACAGTGCAGTCTTTGAACTTCCTGCACCAGAACCGTGGGTTTGTATTTATAGTTGCAATTTGTTTGGAATGGTAATAACTATTACAAATATGAAAGTAACAAAAACATTATAATCCTTTTGCTTAGGTTTCACAGTTAGTACATTTTCTTCATCACACATACGTTTAGATGACTGTTTCTCACTGCTTCCCATTTACTTTGCATGTTGGCCACGGTGCTCCACACAGTCAGAATTTACCTGGGCCTGCAAAGGCTTGACCACTGGCTTGTTGCTGAAAGCAAGCACAGGAGGCTGCTTTCTTGCTGTACTTTCTCCTAGCTCTCTCCCTGCCTGTTTTGTTGAAGCTAATGGTAACAAAGGGAGAGGCAGTGCTGCTAGTCAAAGAGACATGCTGCAAAAATTGGATGTCTCCAGTCAAGCCTACATCTGCTGCTGACACCTGCTCACTGTCTGCGAAGGCATTTCAAACCCAAGGGTCCTGTTGGACTTGGCTGTTTGGAAGGGTGGCAGCCTATCTAATCAGATCCTGGCTACTGGGTTTCACTGCTGTGACGCATTACAAACCAGGGCACCACCACAAGTCCTGAAGGGACAGAGGACAAAATGTAACAACTTATCAGCCTGTAAACTCCAGCCACTAAAAATGCATCCTCTCCACTCTCTGCCATCCACAGGACTGGCCCTTGCCACCTTTCCCTCTGCCCTACTCTGTACCATGAAGGCTGTGTTCCAGCAAAACCCCCAACTTGGCTGCCCAAGACAGGGCACAACATTCACTCTGAGTATGTTTGGTAGTGCTGGTGACTCTTTCTCCCGAACATTTTAGAAGTGGTGACTGGACAAAGCAAACACATGTAAGTAGAGAGGTTTCATAACACTTCTTTCAAATAGGTCCTTCCTGTAGATTTCTAAAGCCTGTGAAATAAACTTAATGAATATTTTCCAGCTCCTGCTCTCCCGAAGAAGGCGGCCAGCTGTATCTTCTGCTGCTGCTACTATGGCAACGGTATCAGCATCGCTCGCCTCCAGTGCGCTGGTTCCCTCGGCAGCCTGGCTCCCCCTCCCCTGACACAGGGATGTCGAGGAGTCCTCTGTGCCCCAGCAGCCAGCCAGGAGTTCAGTGATGGTTAAGTGCAAATACCTACAGAACACTAACAGTTCTGTGTGCTCCCACTGCTAGCAAAGGGGGCTGGCACTCACCTGGTGCTTGGCTGGACATCAGAGATGCTCACTTCCTCCAGAGAGCAGTGCCTGGGTAAAGACAGAACACACAAAAGATGAGGTGGGTGGGAAAAGGGGAAAATGGGTGACAAAAAAATCATAAGGAGTTTCACCATCTCTTGCAGAGTTTGGGCAATGCTATAGGGTGGGAACTAAAGCTAAAATGGGAAATACAACAATAGGGATGAAATAAAGAATAAAAGAGCTGCAAATGGGAAGGACAAAAGAAAAATGAAAGGAGGGAAGGTGGTGAATGCACATGCTGTTGGCTGTCAGATTACACAGAGATTAGAAAAGTTAATTTCCTAAAAGCAAAATCATTTTTTTTTAATGAAAAAATTATAGGTTTGCTTCACTAGCCAGTCAGGAGCCTAAACCTTGCCTATTACTAGAATCAAAAAAGCAACTCTTATAGAACCAAAATTCAAAGACATTTTTTAAACATTCCTGTACTCTGAGACCAGGTACCATTTTAGGGAGAGCTTGTCCTCAAAGCTCCCATTCTGAGAGGGAACACATTCTATTGTAATACAAATCAGTAAATACTATATTCCCTCATGTCTGTAATACATTTGGAGACCTCATTGACCACAGTTGCATATATTTACACTATTTTTATAGCACCATCATCAGAGCTGTGGTACACATATCTTCAAAGAACTGAAGATTTCTAAATGAACAAATTCACAGGTGCTGTGTAAGACCATCTTCATCACTCCTTGTGTGAATATGTTCCAACCCTGACACATCCGAGGTCCCGCTGACTATCAAAATGCAAACGCCTTCTTTGTATTTAAAGGCAAACCATTGTAATCTTACTGCCATTTCTGTGACACCAACAAGCATAGCTCCCAAGCTGCCAGATCCTTCAGAAACCTAGTTCCTCAGTACCAGCACCATGTCAGTTGCTGGCTATCATGGTCAAGAAGTATCCTTTTCAGTAATTAGAAAGAGTGGTTCATAGTTTTGAAACCATTCTTTTCTTTGCCACCCCACAGGCTGGATGGATGCTGTGATCTCTCAGGTGGGCTCAGGGATCCACTTTCCTCTCTGGTAGGTGTGACAGAAAAAGCACCTGCATGTTGGATTTTATTTAGGCATAGGAGGGTGCAGTAGTTATTTAGGACACCTTAACTACTGAAACAGATATCCCCAGCCTCTGCCCGAGGGAAATGGCAACAAGCCAGAGAAGTTATTCCATTAGAGGGGTCTGGACAACAGACTGGCACTGGACTGATCTGAAATGGTACATTAAAAATCTTCTTCACTCTGATTTGGAAATTTCCACACAAATACACTCTCAAAAATTGAGATTATAGATCAAATACCCTGCTGTGTTTATACATATGATTACTTATATGAGAACACAATTTCTTCTTGCAGGTAAAAAAGTCTTCAAGTTTTAATTACTTTCTCAAAATTTCAATTTTTTAAGTAAAAAACAATCTAGACTTTTCCATTGCTGGTTTTATCAGTTTTATTGGATCACGAAAAATTAACGGTGATTTCAAAAAGTACTGAATGCTACTGATAGGACAGTAAAGATGAGTTATTTCTTTCATGACTTAATTGCAAAAAATTTACGAAACTCCACACAAATGGCAGCTAACTCACTTATTTGGTTGAAGCAGATGCTTTTTTAGTATGTGACCTAATTATTTTTTTCAGAGTTGTGCTACTCATCCTTCTCTGGCTGTATTTTGTTCTTTCACTCCATTTGCTCCGGCTGTGCTGTATGGGATACTAAGAAGTCATTGTGACATCCATCTGCCCAGGTGTTGTGGGCCTGCATGTTGGCTTAGGACAGGGACATGTAGCTTCATTTAGAGTGGAAGCTGTTCTAATTGCAGCTGTCTGGCTTCGCTCAACATCTTAGTGTCTTCTTAAACTTGTCTTCAATGAAGGAAGCATCAGACAAGACTATTTTGTAGATAAGGGACTTCTGTACTGCAGCTATAAAGATGACCTTTGTCTGAATACAATCTTTATATTTTGATTTATTTATTTTTTTTTAATCTGAAAAGTTATAGAATCATAGAATAGTTTGGTTTGTAAAGGACTGCCAAGGATTATCCAGTCCAACTCCATTGCCATGGATAGTGACACCTTCCACTAGGGCAGGTTGCTCAGAGCTCTATCCAACCTAGCAATTCCAAGGAGGGAGATCCACAGCTTCTCAGGTCAACCTGCTCCAGTGCCTCACCACCCTCACTGTAAAGAATTTCTTCCTAATACCCAATCAAAGCCTATCCTCTTCCAGTACTAAGTCTCCTGTTGGCTCCCTTTAGGTACTGGAAGGTGCTTATAAGGTCTCCCTGGAGCTCTGTCTTCTCCAGGCTCAAGAACTCCAACTCTCTCATCATTTCTCAATAGGACAGGTTAAGAACCAATATCAAGATGAGTAGGTGGCTGGTTGATGTCAGTCCTTTCCCTGGAATGTACATCCTATTCCTTGGCTTGGCCAAATTAAATACAGCTTTTTTAGGAGTAGGTATCTGGGCAGGCACTGCTGCAGCTGGTGGAAAAGGAGGAGGCCTGCAGCAGCCAGGGCAGCAGCTCCCTTATGGTTCAGCATGACCTACAGGGCGTTCCCCAGCCCATAGAGGAGATGGCTCATTTCCATGAGGAGGGCCAAAGACAGAAGCTATGCTGGGATACATGGTGTGTCTGTCTACCAGCAGTGGCAAAAGTCCTTCTTTCTGCACCTGCCCCAAACTCAACTGACATTGCTTCTTTAGTTCTTCCTTCTTCATAATTTTTTTTCCTCATGTTTCTACACTGAGGGGAAAACAGAGCAACAATTCAAATCATTCTGTTTTCTCTCAGCTCTTATATGACCAGAACCATCACCTTTCCTTTTTTGCCCATCAAGATTGCTATTTTTTAAGTGATTCTGCAGAGAAACACCTTTCTTTCCCTGAAAAGGAAAGACCAGCAGAGACTTAGCCAGGGACCTGCAATATCCCTTAAAAAGTGGACAAGACCTTTTCTCATTGTGGATGTCAAGCTCTGGGCCTGTTCTGGGTATATTGGGTACAGAGGAAGGAAAGAATATCACTTCAGTAAGTGTGACATGGGA
>WBMY01003897.1:540654-590702 GCA_013397315.1 Donacobius atricapilla | reverse complement strand
CTTTGGATACGCTGTGTCCCTGCACTGCCCGTCTCTGCCAGGACATCCTTGCCCTTCCAGCTACCGCCGTGGAGCTTCTGGTACATCCCACCCACCAGCCAGGGATTTTTTTCTACCGTTCCAGCTTGGTGCTGAAGCACCAAGGGAGCCCTGCACCGAGACCAGACTGCCCCGGGCTTTTATGAAACAAAAGCCCCTCGAGGTTCCTGGTTTTGTTTATCATTAATGCTGTAGTTGTTGTTGTTTGTTTGCCTTGTTATACATACTAGTAAAGAGCTGTTATTCCTATCCCCATATCCTTGCCTGAGAGCCAACTTAATATCAAAGTTTTAATAATTCGGAGGGAGGGGGTTTGAATTCTCCATTCCAAAGGGAGGTGTTGTCCTCCCTAGCAGATACCTGTCTTTCAAACCAAGACAGTATCTTACAATCATTTTAGGCTTTTAGGCTTTAAAGTTTTGCAATCCATTTTTACTTGTCTTACACATTTTCTTATTGATGTTCTCTTACAAGAGGTGATTTTAAAATCTAATATTTTAAAATCAAGTGAATGAAGTATTTTTGAAGTACCACTTCAAGTAGTAAAAACCCCAGATAATATGATTGTGTATAGGACTCTTCAAAACAGCACAGTCATTTATGCTTTAATACATTTCTTCAGCCTACTGTTTAATGAGGAAGGTGACAGAATGTCAAGAAGCCATTTCAATATGGCTTTTTTGAGCTCCCATTTAGAGTCTCAATATATTAAGCTCTTCTTTCAGGTTCAGCATGAGTTCCTGCTCTTAAGATCTACATGGCTAAAATATCCAATTTTAGGCAGTCTAATTAGGCAGTGTATGTTTCCAAAATACAGCTTGTCTATTAGGGCACAGCACCTAATGGCACAGCACTTTCATAGTGTTTATAATGAGAAGAAAAATTATATGCTACTGTCAGTGTTCAACAGATGATTTACAGATTTTCATGGATGGAAAATATATAGACTGTCATGTGATATTTTTTCATTAAAATATTTTAAAAAACAAACCTGAGACAATTTTGTTCATACAGAAGACAGCAGAAATGTGCATAAAAGGATGACTCCTTCTTGATAGCTATTCCATCATAATGATATCTAGAAATTAAAAAATATGAGCTGTATGATTTTCAACAAGCCAGCATATAAATCAAAACCCTCTTTTGAAAGCAGATAATTATTCTATTTAACCAAGAAAGGATCAAGTAGAAAAAGCTATATTTGTTTTTTAAATTCTGTTGAATGCTTATTCTCCCAAACAGAAAATAATTACACAAACTTTTTACAAACTCCTTTTAACAGTTTTTGTCCTGCCATGATACCTTCTCCTAAATGAAATAAAACTTAAGCCAGTGAATGGTGCACCTCAGATTTGTACAGGACAGTTAGTGAAGTCAGGATCCAGGCTCTTAGCAGACAGAGGTCCCCATATCCCCATGGAAGTTGAAGGGCTTAATGCAACTGTTCCTCATTTACAGTAGCTCAGTGACTGGATGGCCCATCGGTGTCATGGCAAGCTAAAACTCAAGAAAACTGCCAGACCTTCTCTAAGATTGTTCTGAATTCAGTGAGCAACAGAGCTGCCATCTCTGCTACCAAGGTGCCACCAGCTGGCTTGTCCAGGCCAGGAGAGCAGTGCCGTGGTTTGGGGCCACCTGCAGCCAGGAGCAGGTAATCTTCTGCTGATGGGAAGAGATAGCATGGAGGCTACCAAACACCATCCTCTCTGCTGTGAGGAGAAGCCTAGGAGTGTCTGAAGTGAGGCACTCCCAAAACAAAGGACCTCCTGGCTCAAGGTGATAGCAAGTCCAGACTAGTGGAGACAAGTCACAGATCAAGTAAGGGCATGTTGTCCTCAAAGCCCATACTTGACAGCTACACAAAATGCCTGTAAAATTATTCAGTCTCAATGACCTTAAAACATCCCTTTTGCTAGCCTGGATATTTAGCGTGTGAGTATAACTTTGATTATGAAAAAGCATCAAATTCTGTGCTCTAGAAGAGAAGGAAGGGAAAAGAAAGGACATTTAGGAGGAGGACCTGAAGTTATCTGATATAAATGGTTTGAACCTGTACAGCATTTCCATTGCCCATCAGTATATGCTGGGTCACTCCGCGGACGTGCACAAGGACAAAAGGCACAATACAGACATTAATCGTGGCTGCCACCCCTGTGCATCCCAGAGCCAATCTTTCCTGGCCTAGAGGTGTGCTGTCTGAAGAGCTCTCAGTAAGGCTGTGATGTCTGGCACAGATGCTTCATGCAAACCGTGCTTTAATAGCCAATACAAATTGGAGCAATAAGGTCTTTAAAAAACAGTCCAATCTGGACTTCATGCCTTACCAAAGCAGATCTGATGTGGTGGTTTTCATGGAAATAACTATTTTAATGTCCTTGGTTACATCATTAATTACTCTGGATCTTGTGTTGTGTTACAGACTTGCAACCAACAATTCAGCTGCCATATTACCGTGCTGGGGCTGAAAAGTCAGCCACTTTAAAATTTTATTAGAATAGTTACAAATAACATTTTCAAAGAAAGGACACAAGCCCAATACCTGATATTCCCTGCTGTGGTCCGCTTTCTTGTCACCAGGCCTGGGAAAACTAACTGAATGAGCTTTAAAAACAAAGAGAAAATTAGAGATACTTGGCAAATTCATTCTAAGATGCAAAAATGTATCTGNCCCGCGCAGCCCCCGCGCAGCCCCGCTCGGGCGCTCCTCGGCGCTTCCCGCAGGGGTTTCTGCGCCCTGCGGAGAGCTCGGGGGAGCCGCGGCCCCGGTGCAGGCGCCACGCGGCATTCTTGGCACCCGCTGCTTTGCCGCCAGATGGGATTTCGTTTTTCTTTACTCTTTTTTTTTTTTTTTTTTTTCTTTCTTTTTTTTCTTTTTGTAGGAACTGCAGGCGAGAAAAGGAATTCTGTCCAAATCGGAAAGCGGTGTAAATGGCCGATCGTGCGGCGATGCTTCTGAGTGTCACGTAGTGGCAGGAGAAGAGGGAATAGCTTCAAACTAAGCGTAGGTTTAGATTACNATTAGAGATACTTGGCAAATTCATTCTAAGATGCAAAAATGTATCTGGCACACTTTTTTGTTTTTAATCACTTTGCTTTTCATCATTTCCATACTAATACCCATTCTTACATATCTCTCAAATGGTAACTGATGAACTAAACTCAATCAGGCATTTGCAGATCCAAGGCTAAGTAATTTATGGGATTACCTCTCTCAGGTAGGAATTCTTTTATAGTTTGCACTAGAAAACTGTGTTCACACCAAGAGATTCCCTGCAGCCAGGGCAATATCAATCAGCTGGGGAGCTTAAAGGTCCCCTGATGGTCCCATACTCTGCCAGACCTTCAAGCCTTATTCATTTAAAAAGGACTTACACAAGAGGTTTCACCTACCCACTTGTTCTTGGAAGGTGTATTGACAAGATACAGCCAGACTTATCTGTCTTAAAAGGACTTGAATCATCAAGCTGCAAAGCAACCTTTTGACCACTGTGGTGGTGTGAACTGAGGTCACGCAGCATCTGTCAAGGTTGGGCTCTACAGAGTAATTAGATACTGTCAGGGTAATAATCCACTTCACTACGATTATTCTGAATGAGTTTTCCTGTGAAGACAGAGACTAACTCAGGACACCTGGGTCCAGGACTAACCCAGGACACTCTAATATTCCCAATATAGCAGGAACAGAGGGTTTACTCCCTTTAGTGAGGAGAGTCTCCACTCAGCAGCACAAAGCTTGGACTCTGCACAGTGTGTCGTTGGTCCAAAAGCCTGATAAAGGACTCATCAACACGCACCTGTAGTTTTTAATGATGAACCTGCTCATTGCATGTTTCTGCATGCACCCACCCCAGCTGCTCCCTTTCTCAAATTGACAGTTTAGCATAATCCCATTTTTCTGAAAGGACAGCCTATGAAACTGGGGCTGTTGTGGCACAGGACATATCCTTCCTCCCACTGCCATTTCTTACAGAAACAGGGACGCATTTGGGCAGAGGGATAGGGCAAATGAGATCAGTAGTGTCTTCAATCACCACAGCTCGATCCACATGGGGCTGGACTGCATAAGGCCTTGCAGTCCATACACATGGAGCACAGTCAGGTTACTACAGCTTGGCAAATTATTAATAGCTCAGCCCATTATGGGATGTGGTAACTGATTACACATGCACTCAGGTTAAACCAGGATTGCTGCAGTTCCTGCTCTCCTTGGCTTCTTGCTACAAGGTCCATTCTCTTGCCGCAGAAGGGCAGAACATTTCAAGGCACTGGGGAGCTGCACCCCAGCTTGCTGCTTTGGGATGTGTTAACTTGCACTGCACAGCACTGGGTTGGTTGAGGCTGTGAGCAAATAGTTGCAAGCACCAGCCCAGGGCAGCTCTGGCTCATCAGCTCTTCCATGTGACCAGACTCCTGCTTCGTCGGGGCCTGTCCCAGCTTAGAAGCAAAACACATTAAGGTAAACCGCACGAAGGCTTAGCTTAGAGGTGGTAACTCAGCTGTGCTGGAGCACTGGAAGGATACAGGCAGGATTGGATTAATCCCATCTACATGGCTACAGGCAGAGAAGTCCAAGATAGTCGCTGCAGACTACATAGTCAATGGGAAAAAACAAATGGTAGTTCAGAGACCCCTTTCATCAGAGCTGTCTGAGGAGACTCAGTGTGACAAAACGTGTAACTACTTATTTCTCTCCAGTGGTTACCTAGAGATTTTTAAGGTGGCAAGCTTCATGGTCAATGTCTATGCTGAGCCAGGCAAATTCTACCCACAGTCTTAGCTGATGGGTGATGATCCATTAATCTGTGGTAATAAATCATACTGGATCACTCACTCAAATAATTTTCAGCAGAAGTGATTTAACTTATCCAGTAAAAAATTTAGATTCAACTTAATTGAGATAAATGATTCCTAGAATGGGGTTAGCCACACAAA
Organism: Donacobius atricapilla; assembly: GCA_013397315.1. Taxonomy (NCBI): domain Eukaryota; kingdom Metazoa; phylum Chordata; class Aves; order Passeriformes; family Mimidae; genus Donacobius; species Donacobius atricapilla. The sequence continues at coordinate 585,731 of WBMY01003897.1, read as the reverse complement.
TTAAATTGACTTCAGGTACAATTTAAATTATTTTCGGCTTGTGTTAAAACAATGCTTAGTAACTCTTACTATGTGAATTTATAGAAAGTTAGCTATAAAAAATATGAAGTTCTGAAGTCTGAATAAGACATCTTGAATAAGAAATAATCACAAGGCTTTCTATCTTCCTTAATTTGTTGGAAAGGTTGAATAGCTATGGGTGTTGATTGCAATTGGGATTTCTAAGGGTTAACTGTTCCATGGGCTATATCAACCTCTATGTAAGAGAAAAGTGGAATTGTCATAAGGAGATTCAGTTCTATATCTGCATTTGTTTTGCTTGGATGATTCTGTAACAACTTTTTAGGGTATGTTTGGAGCAAAATCTCCCCAAGTATACTGAAGAGGTAAAGTATAAAATTATGTAACAATCGAAGACATTTTTTAAAGACAGAAGAGTCATCTCCTTGGAATGAGTTGTGTAACTTTCTGCAAAAATATATTGGCAAAAGAAATCTTTGCTAGTGCATCATACACCAGTTCCCTGAAGAAAATAAACTCCATCCTAAACAATATTCTTTCCTCTGGTAAAAATGCATCCACATGAAGGCTTAGCAGAAATACATTAGAAAACGCACAAGCATAATTCATTACATATTCATTCCTCTCTTATTTAATGTCTTTTAATATGCAGTGTGTATAGCTGATGATCAGGCTTTCTCTTTAGGCATCCCTACATCTTATCTTGTATATCCTATCTACTCTGTACCTTTCCAAAGGTGGATGGATGTACTTGAGTCTTGAAATCTGGATTGCAGGTTTCAATATACAGCTCATATAGTAGCCGACAGGGTACAGTGCATCCTCCACACAAATAGAAATTATCAGCTAGCCTTTAAAACAAAAATCATACATTGGTTTATGTCAGAGTTAGAAAAAAGAATTGTTATATTTTTACCATTCACCAGATTTACAGTGAACTCTGTAATAGTCACTTTGATTTTATAGAAGCATAGAATCAAAAAGAGCTACTTCCTTTGTGTTATTCTGTATCCTGGGAAGCAATATATTTTTCATATAAATATACATATGTACATATGCTCTGCTTATCTTTAACTTTTAAAGCCCTAGTTTCATTAATTTCAACATGTAAAAGAGGTCACGTGAGATTCTGCTAAGAAATTAACTAGTTCTCATAATTTTTTAATTAAAACCAACACAACTCAGTAATATCATTATAACATTAACACCAATACAGATAGCATTACCATTTCTCATGTGCAAAATGTTGTTATAGCAAAGGATCTAACTTTGGTCTTCTAAAGAGAAAGGTATCCACTATACCAAAAATAATAATATGAGCATTTTTCCACCTAAAATGTGCAACATGGTGTTTTGGGACAGGTTGTACACACTAAAAAGGACCGCATTCTGTTTTCCTATAACCTCACTGATTTTAGGACAAGTTTAATAGAAGAACAGAATTCTAATTTACAGTTACTAAATAACAGAACTACCAGGACTGAAACAGGCTTAGGTGTTTAAATATCTGTCCTTTTGACAAATCCCTGATTCATCCTACTAATCAGAATGGTCATAATCAAGTAAATGCAACTACTTGTGTGAATAAGGTGAGGAAAATGTATACGTGGTTAGTTTTCATGTTGATACACAGATCTGCACCTTTCCCGGGTTAAGTAAAGGTTAGCCTCAGGTACTACCTTCACCAGGAAAAAAATGACCTTTAATTATAAAATAATGCCAATGGTTTTGATGTCAGAAGATAATAGGTTACAGTACAAATATGGGAGCAAAGCTGAAGCAAAGGAGCAGAGAGATTAATTTTCAAAGAATGACACACTGCTCATATCATGGCAGTTTCTTGCTCTGACTCTGTTTCCATTCTACGAAATTATTTATGCATATTTAATTAATTTATCAGCTGAATGCTAGTGCGGCACAATGCCAGTTACTCACTGTGTCTTTACTGACACAGTCTACAGTCGAGATAGTTGGAAAGGCAGACTTTTCACCTTTACCAGGTGTGATAAATCAGCTGGATTTTAAATCAGCATCCTCTGTTTCAGTACCCTCATTTCAGGCAACCTAGCTGTTTCTCTTAGTTGCTTTGGCAGTAGACAGTGGATAAGGTCTACAGCAAATTGGCTTGCTAGAACAGACTGAGCAAGAATATGGTCTCTGTGCAGCTTGATGATGTTTACCTCATCTGTTATTTGTGCCTCCTTCCCTTTTTCCGTTGAAGAATGCTATCTGCTCCCCCCAGCTTTCCTTATCCATAGCAAAAGACCCCCAAATGCCTCACTTATACCTCTATGAAGACTATTTCCTCACCCAACAACCCAAGAGGCTGTGCTGGGCTCCCTGCCAGCTCCTCACCACCTCCAGTCCCACTATCCAACAGCAAAGGCTTCATGGCTAGACCTGAGCAGGAACCTGCACCCAAAGAGAGGGGATCTGCTGCTCTTATGGGGTATTTCCCATCATCAGGCTAAAAGGTAAATAAAATTTATTCTACATAAGAGTCCTGATGAGCTCTGCCTCCCAGCAGGAAGAAATGCTTCTTCTTCTAGAGCATCTCAAAACCCTTCACAATTGAGCAGTCTCAGAGGAGATTAAACTTAAGTTCAAATTTATCCTTAATATAATACCACAAGAGTCACTGGAAGTGCATCAGAAATTAAGTCATGCTCCAGTAGCTGGTTTCTGCCAATAGTTTTTCCTCAGCATTTAACTACTTACTGACAAAGTATTTGGGAATTCCATTTTGTGAATATTTTGTCTATTAAGCTGCCAGTCTTTTTCAAATAGTAAGTCAAACACCTTCTTAGTGCTGACACATAATACGAAAATATTTCTATCAGGAAAACAATCCACACAGAAAAGAGCACAGCATTCATCTTCTTGCTTATTAGCCCCAAGGTTTTCAAAACCTGAGCTTTTATGGCATGTATCAAAACAGAACTGTGAATAAAGACAAAAAAAAATCAAAAGGAAAGCACGGTAGGGGAGAAGCGTAGAAGTTAAAGAAAAAGCACAGGGGGAAAGACCTACTCCATTTATCTACAGTGTATCCACACACTGTATAGGGTTTTTTATCTGATTGATTTTAGAACCTCACATAGACTCCAAGTGTTGAGGGTTTGCCACCTGCTCTGTGTGAACCCTCAGTAGCAAGGCCATTGTGCAGGTTGTTAAAGCAATGCTGTTAAAGCATTCCTGGACCAAAATCTGGCTTGCTGTTGGAAATGCACCAACTGTAAAATGAAGCTGAACATTTACATTTTTTCAAAACATGAAAAGAAAGTTGTGATGATGAAAAAAAAAATCACTTTTTCATCCTTTCAAGGATTGCTTATGATTCAGTTTTATGCTGTGTCTCAGACTTGTTGGATGAATGACCTTGTACGAATCTCTTCCTTCAGTCCTTTTAAGATGGGAGCAGCGGTATCTATATCACAGTGAAAACACAGCCTAACTCCCACTGCTCAAGTATGACTGGCAGGGGGAGTAAAATTATTTAAGATTACTTGCTGAGGAGTTAAAAGTTCGTATGTGCTGTTACTGTTTCACAAAAGCTTCAACATTATTTACTAGCAGGACTCATCTGTGCATGGGGAGACAAATAAAGTTACTACGGTTTCTCTTTGGCTGTCACATGGCAGACGATGCTCTTCTCAAAGCCCAAGAAAACAATGGTGATAACCTTCCTCCACTACGCAGTGTCTCATTAAGGAGTTTGACCTTCAGCACAAGAAAAAATAACCTTGGAGAATGTCAAACGCCCAGCATCACCCCGAGTGCCAGTGTGCCACCTGCTCGCAGCCGCCTGTGTGCTTGAACAGCCCACCAGGCACGAGGGGTCGAGCCAGATCCTCGACAGCTGCCCTGCAGCATCACACCAAGTGGATGGCTGCCAGGGGCCTGATCCCAGCCAGTGGGCAGCCTGAGACAGAATCCCGTTTCCTCTGTGTCAAACCACCTCCATATCACTAAGGCTTGCGGCAGGAGATAGTCTTTCAGGAAAATTTCCCTGCTTTCTTGGTATCATTCATGCATCACCTCGATGATGGGGCCTTTGTAGCAAACCACACTCTTGCCCTACGAAACCGAGAGAAGAGTTAAAAGCGGGACTCCTACATTCCCTGCGGCAAGGCAGATCCTGCGAGCCCCCCCGGCAAAGGAAAGACAACCGCGCTACCTCCCCGCTCCATCCTCAGCCACGGTCCGTCCCCGGGCAAGGGGACAGCACCCACCAATGCAGGACGGGGAGGTAGGTGAGGGAGGTGGGGCCGAAATAAGCCATCTCGGCCGGCTCCGGGACGGGCTGCAGTTCCGTGCCGTCCATTGGGACCGCGATGGCGGGGCCGGGGCCGGTGAGTGCCGGGGCCCTCGGGTAACGGACGGCGGGTAACGCCCGCCCCGCGCAGCCCCCGCGCAGCCCCCGCGCAGCCCCGCTCGGGCGCTCCTCGGCGCTTCCCGCAGGGGTNCTTTACTCTTTTTTTTTTTTTTTTCTTTCTTTCTTTTTTTTCTTTTTGTAGGAACTGCAGGCGAGAAAAGGAATTCTGTCCAAATCGGAAAGCGGTGTAAATGGCCGATCGTGCGGCGATGCTTCTGAGTGTCACGTAGTGGCAGGAGAAGAGGGAATAGCTTCAAACTAAGCGTAGGTTTAGATTACGTGTTAGGAAAAAATTCTTTACTGTGAGGGTGGTGAGGCACTGGCCCAGGTTGCCCAGAGAAGCTGTGGATGCTCCGTTCCTGGACGTGTTCAAGGCCAGGTTGGATGGGACTTTGAGCAGCCTGGTCTGGTGGAAGGTGTCACTGCCCTTGGCAGGGGAGGTTGGAACTCGGTGATCTTTATGGTCCCTTCCAACCAGGCCATTCTATGATTCCATGATGCTGTGATCAGGAGTGCCATCTTAGAAGGTTTTGCGCATCTTTAAAGCCTTACTTGCAGAGTTTTCAACAAGAATGCTGCAAACTCCCATAATGGTTTAATTTCTCTTTGAAACAGGTAGATGAAAGGTCTGTCTGCTCTGCTGAAACCCTGTAAGCACTTTTCCATCACAAGTATCCATTATGCAAAATAAGCTTTGCTGCCATGTGACTGACAAACATAAATTATGTATGGCTAGAGCATCTAAAAGCTTACTCGTTCATGGCTTTGGGTTACATCAGAGCTCGGCTTCTCAGAAACTCCCGCAGCTCCCTCCTGTTAATTAGCTTCCTGAAATCCCCATGTATGACACAGACTGTCTTGCTTCCTTCGTTATGACAATATGACCAAAGCCAACACGTTGGTAGACAGCAGTATTAAAGTGGGGGTAGGGAGTATGACACCAGAAAATGGAATTTAAGGTGGCAGGTGACTGTTTTTCTGGTCCCTTGATGTATCTTCGTTTTGAGGAGCAGCACACACAGATGTCATGTCTGGTACAGGTTACTTTGAATCTGTGAAGCCTCATGCTGTGTTGAGAAGCCCCTGGGAAGATGTTCACTCAAGGGCCCCTGAACCAAAGCCTTGAAAATGTAGTCTGCCAAAACCACAGGTTAGTGTTAGTACATGCATTGTAACCAGTACAGTCTGCCATCAATAACTGTCCTTAATGGCTGACTGGGGAAGCTTCCCTCAGGAGCTGCAGTTTTTGGTCTTGATTTTGTAAGTCTGCAGTCTACTGACCTCCTCCATGGGACATTTAACTTAGCAAATACTCCTGCAAATACTGTAGAGAGAAAGCTTTCTCAGGTTGAAGTAGCTGTAGGAAGAACTAACAGTGATATTGCAGCAGCTGTAAGACTTGTGTGGTGTTGCCACGTAAGTACTCCTGGAGCTTCTGCAGCAAGTCTGGCAGTAGATACTGCCTGGGACACTCACTGGCAGTTCAGGTGTGCCTGTGCCTTCTACATCCAGAACAGTGCCCTCCACATCGTGCACCTAAGGAAGAGGAAACCTCATCTCCAGTTTCCAGCAGTTGGCTTGCTTATGTGTTTGCTTGTGCTTCTGTGTCCTGGTCATAGTTCTCAATGTTCATGACCAACAACTGACTTTTTGGGACTATCTGAAACTCTACACGGTGCATTTCCCTAGGCCCAAAGACACCTTAGCGGGAAAAATCCCAAACCACATTTACAACTTAGCTAAAACTGAAGAATGGTGAATAGAATATTACTGTGGTAACAGACAGAAGTAAGAGAAATGACGCAGATCAGAAAGTCCCTGGACAACACCTGATACTCAGAAAAGGTTTTGATGAAAAGAGGCAAATGCTGCACAAAAAACCCTGTCCAGTTACTGTCCATGCCTTGAGAGATACCAATTAGATCACATCATTTTTCCTGCCCAGTTTGCAGATAATGAGATAGACAGATCTGTGAGCTGTTCAGGTCTTTACATACTTTTTTTTTTTTTTTTTTTTTAATTAGGGCTGTCCCATTTTTTTCCAAAAATTACTCTCTACCTTTCAGATAATTCTAACACTTGCTTTTTTGGGGGAGAGGGGTTGGGGGGAGTGAGTGGGAGAGAAGGGATTCTGACTTTAAATGCCAGGCTGTTCGTAGAATTTGGTTGAAAACCTGAAATCAGTTTCTTCAGTTTAAACCAGTCAGATAGGACTGGTGGATATAGGTTAGGTCAAGCTGTATGTAGTAAGTCTTTATTCTTGCATAAGCTGAAACCTGCAAAGCTCTTTATTGCTGTCATGGACATACTCCTTGCATAAAATTACAGAGTATATAATGAACATGCACTTTGACCAAAAAAAGATATGGTATAAAATTAGGAGTATGGTTGAAGAGATTAAAAGGTGTACGAAAAAAGCTTCCTTCCTCTGACTTTCACCCATAACTAGGACAAATTTAAACCAAACTTTGAGGTAATAGACATCTCCAAAACGTTGTAAGGAGTGTCTTTAGCACGAAATTGCCCATTCAGATTACTGTCTGCCCTCAGCCCCCCCATTTGATTTTCAAGAGAAGATTTGGATATCTTGAGAGATTTGGATGCTTTGTATGGTAAACAGATTGTGTAAGAGCTCTGGCTGGTGACGGCTGTCTTGTAAAAGCAAGTGCTAACATCTCTCAGATAATTAGAGTTTTAAAAATAAGTGCTTTATAAGATTTTTTAATACTTAAGCAAAAGTATGTATGAAACGATCATTAAAGCGAGTGAATCTACTACAGCTTCCACCACTACCAGCAGCAATGAACATATGTGACTATAGTAAATTGTATGTTTCCCCTAGAGTTTCAAAGGCCTGAAGGGTATTTATTGCATTCATTCTCATGTAGCAAGGAATGGGTAAAAGAGCTTGAAAAGGAAAATCAAAAATACAAATCCTTTCCTCACACCCACCAAACCAAGGTCCTGGAGCAATGTATCATTAACTTTTCCACAGGGAAAGTTGAAATAATCAGGTCATTGTCAGTGTAAGAGTCCCATTGGACAAAGGCAAGTATCCCAATTTGAGAAATGTGTCAGTACATTTTACTGGTTTGGCGTTTGTTTGTGATTTTTTTTTTTTATCTCTGCTAGTTGGTGTACCAGGGACAAAATTACATCTGTGCAAAGGTTTACTCATTTTCCCTTCGAGATCTGAATAATGCCAATGATCAGGCATTACCTAAATCTGATCAGTTACTATGAGCAGAGATCTTCAGTCATAGTTATCTTTCAAACTTTAGTTTGAAATAGATCACTTGAAAGAATCAAACAAATACAAAATTTATTTCTGGTTGTGTCATGACATTTGAAGCAGTTGCAAAAACAAAACAGGATTGCAACCACCTTCTCCTTAAGTATAATGCTTTATAGAATACTATGTCCTTCACAAGCCATGCACTTGGACATGAATGCACATGAGGAAAAGGAAGGCTCCTCTCCCAAGTGCTTATGGCATGTGAGCTCTTTCGTGCATGAAAATCCAATTCAGCAAAACATGTCAGCATGTTTGTAAGACTGCTTCATTTCATCAAAGCATTTAAGAATGTGCTTAAATTTAAATATGTACTTAGCTGAATCGTTCTGCTGAGTGGGGATTGATGGCTGAATTGAGGCATTAAACATTAATGATGGCGCTGGGAACACAAAATAATATGTAAATTGGGATGTGTCCAGTCAAGACTAGAATAAACTGATTCAAACAATGCAATCATTGCATGACTAAGATCTCTTGAAAGATGCGAAGCCATTAGAAATACTTAAGACCTGGTGACTTGAGATGGGACACAATCACTGGCAATCACTCAGTCCTTCACTCATCTCAAATCACCTGGTTTTGGAGTGGAGAAGCTGGGTGAAAATCTTTCCCACTCAGTAATTGAAACACTTAACCGTCTGTTGGCACATCGTTAATTCCAGATGCTGCCCAGTGCAGTGTCATCTACTGATCTTCTTTTAAGTAGGATGAAGGATGAATTCTTTGACTGTTTTTGGTCCAGCCACGACTGGTAGCAGGGTCTGTCTGAGGAGCCCTTTTGCCTGGAGGCTCTGGTGTGAACATTTCCTATGGGGCCCGGCTGGTCACCCTTCATGCTCCTCTCTAGCGCAGTGCCTCTAGCAAGGTGACGGTGGAGCTGAGGACTGTGGTTTCCACCGTATGCTGACACCTGCTCTTTATATTTCTTGCTCTTTAGACCAGCTTAGGGCAGCCAAACAGTTTATGCGGTGACTCATGAAGATGGAGATATGGATAAAAGCCTATCTGTCCAGAAAAGGCTGAGGTAATGTTTGCAGAAGAAAGCAACGGCTTCATTTCTGCTTGGCAGATGTTGTGCTTGCTCCTCCAAGTAGAAGTAGCATTTTATGATGATTCCCTGATACATTCTTCTTGTGGTTTTGTCTTGTTTTCTACATTTTGGATGCATACTGGAGTTAACTTTCTGTTTAATAGGACTAACTATTATTAACAGCTGTGCTATAAGCTCTGAAATATTGATGCTAGGCTTGCATGTTAGAGTAATTTGAACAGAAAAAAAAAATTCTGTGCAATAAAAGCAGTGGTGAGTCATGCAGAAAAGCCCCATCCATCTTAGAGGCTGGAAACAGTGGCTCTTATTTTAGCTCCTGTGCCTGGTTTGCCGAAGACATGCAAAACCCCCTTGATTATATTTGTGTGTCAGGAATGTTTACACAGTGAATCAATTAGTTCTGAAGTAAGGAATGGCATGAAGGACAGCTTTCAAAGGTGTTCTCGGTAAAGTCCAGCTACAAAAGTTTTGAAAAGAGAGAAAAACATCACCCTCCTCCACAAAAATAAATACAGACTTTACTGTGAAAAGAGGTGCTTTCTTTCTTTTTTCTTAAAACAAAAGGTGAAAATGTGTCACTTAAATAGCTACATTGACCAATAATTTTCTTGAAAGTACTTGTTGAAAGATTCAGCATAGTGTTTGACATCATTAAATGACAATGCAGTCACCACTTAATTCCTTTTAAACTGAATTTTATTGTAACAAATACAAATCCTGCCTCAGTAATTTTTGAGGGTTAGGCATATGTTACATGAGTGATGTAGTTTTGAATATCTCAGGCCAAATGGTACATCAGAGAAACATTATAGGCATGTAGTGTCAGGGGTAGTATGAGTAAAACTGCACACAGTTTTGTATTCCTATTATTCTTTTACAACTCTTGTTTTATCCTTCAGACTAGAAAATAGTAGGAGATAGTGTGTTTTATGCCTTGCTTATAGTTACATAACTGACATTTTCATATAATATTTTATCTCAGATTACCAATAAATTCGAGAGAGAGAAAAAACACCCTAACAGACTTAATAGGCCCAGCCACTGTAAGAACAATGAAACCTGAAGTACCACGACCCATCTGAACTGTTCAGATCCACCAGGATCCCTCTTGGATCAGGGAGGTGAATTAGACAACCTCCAGACATCCCTGATCACCTAATTTATTCCATGATTGCTGCATGGTCTCTTTCTTAATTGCATCTGAAGCATTTGTGACTTGTCTATACTTGGCTTTTGTTCAAATAAGTAGAACGTTCATTTGTGTTGCTGGCAGTAATGTTGCTCTAGCTGCAGCAGTGTACAGATACAGCCGAGGCAAACTTTATAAAGAGAAATCTTTTACTTGGGCCAGTTCATACAGCTAGGCTAGATACAGATACTCTATGCCCACACAGATTGTGTTGGATCTGAAGCTGGCAGCAAGCACATGGCTGATAAAGGTTGGGAACAGTTGCTCTGGTTGAATGAGAGAGTGTTTCTTTTTCCTAATTTAATGAATTAGATGAGACTGATATGGTTTAGGATGACAAGATGTCTGCTATACCGACTGAAATTCTCTGTTTTCATTGGAATAAATTACAAAATCAACCTTTGTGAAAAATTGAAGTTCCCCTTTGAGTAGCTTGTGTGTTTATACTCTGGCCCCATAGCTTTGCACCGACATGAAGGAGCTCTGGCGTGGTTGGATTGTGTCCAGCCATGGAGGGGCTCTGGACCAATCAGCATCCTTCATTTCTGGTCCTGATTTGTGATCCTGATCTTGAACTACACTGCCTCATTTCTGACCCTTACAAATACTTTCCTTACTGCTAAGTGCTCCTCAGATGGCTTACATAAAATATTTCCACCTCTGCAAACTTCTTATTTAGACTGTGTGCTATTTGTAATGTGGGACTGGCCCTCTGGTTGGTACTGCTGGAGTTTTGCACGAGCAAGGACTAGAGCTGAGTGAATACATACCCTAAATATTCATTTGCATTCAAACGGAAACTTCCAGTTAACTGTGGTTGTAATCATTTCATATTTGTTTTCTATGAATATGAGATCATGTGAGCTTTACTAGCATAATACTTCCCTGAGAAAATGCCCATGTGACTTACTCATGGGAGGCAAACATTAATTCAAATGTTGCATTTCCAAAAGGAGGTTCAGAATGTTCTGTTGACTTTGTTTTGATTACTTATTCAAACTAAATGTTATGATCCTTGAGCATAGAGCAAAGCAAACCTAGGCAATATTACAGTCAGTGGGACAGTAAGCATTCATGCTCAACTTGTTAATTTTTAAAAAAATGTATCAATATAGGCCAAAAGATACATAGGGCTTAAATTCACTTTTCTCAATTTATTGTAGAAGATACATTCCCAACTGAAAATTTCCATGTGGATTACAATGTTCATAAATGGGATTATCTGCAGCCCTACAATTATTCACTCAAGTATTCAAGTCTTGATTTTATAACAAGCACATTTCAGACTTGAGCTGCAGATCTACTATTGATTCAATGTAAACTTTGCCCAAGAAAATCCTCTGGTAAGATCAAAATATGTGAGTTAGAGATGCAGGATGTGGTTGCTTAGTTACTAAGCAGGAGTCTACCTGAAAAGCACAGAGAGCATGGAGAGCACTTCAGAATATTGGGAAGGGTTTTGCCCTTTACTTTTGACTGACATTTCTGCTGAATGTTAAAATCTTAAATGTGGAACCAATTTTAATAAACAGTGACTCCAGTCTGGCAACCACATTGCTATTGCAGCCAGTGGTAGTGCAACCGTCAAGGAAGATAGAATCACTGGGGAAAATTTAGACAAAAATTTAGATGAAATTTAGTTTTAAGAGGCATTTTAGAGGATGTACCTTGGATATTTTTCTCTCATATGCCATCCTTGTTGCACTCAGATAAACAAATCACAGCTATCTTATGTTTTAATATTTTCAATATATCCTTGGATTATTTTTAATAAATTTTTATAACTGTTTAAAATTAAAAAACATAAAAAGACTGTTAACCTATAGTATTTAAAATTGGTTTTCTCTTGAATCTGATTCTTGAGAGAAACAGTATCTAACAAGATTCTGTGATGTTTCTGCAATTTGCCAAAATGTTTTCAAATATTTATAATGTATTTTCACCACTGTCTTGAAAACAATCAGGAAGACAATGGATTATTCCCCTTTCAACTGTGCAACAATGAGTTAGAATCAGAAATGTTTTCTATAATTTGAAGCCTTAATGGCCACAGGGAAAAATATTTTTAATTCAAATCTTTAATGGTTTTCATAATTGAAAAAAATTGTAAGATATTGTTAGGAATGCACAAAGCTTTTGTTTTAGAAGATATATAATTTTGTCTATGAGTGAATCTTGGAAAACAGCAAGATTTAATTTGCCATCACAGTCAAGTGATCTATATGAATGCTATCAGACAATCTTATGACATACTATTTTATGCTTCTGCAGCTGTCATCTTGTCTTTTTCCAATTTTCTTAGCTACAAAACAGATGTCGTTTTCTTTGTAGAAGTTACCCAGGAATTATTTTATCACTCACACCATTTATAGGCATTAGTGTACCTAAGGATGCAATTAGTTAAGAAATCTCTGCATAAATTGAAGTTAGTATTTTATTAAATAAAAATATACTATGCACGGTAATTTTTTTACAAATTCTAGATAGTACAGAACATTTTTCTAGAGCTTGCATCTTAATGGCAGGTTACAGTCACATCTGTGGCTACAGCCTATGTAGCAATGTAGCATGACCAAGAAAAAAAGCATATATATATAATTAATATATATATTATTACATGTATTAATATGTAATATTATTCACAATAATAATAATGCCTATGTATAATGCCGAATATTATGCATTATACATATAATTAATATATAAAGCCTACCTTACTGTGGCCTATGCAATATCCATTTTTCATACCCTAAACTCAAATGCTGTTTTCTATACAGTTACTCTTCACCCATGTGGAAATGCATGGGAAGGACCTCCAGCCATGACCTGGCTCTCTGCTGGCGTAACAGCTGGAGGAATGCACCTGCATGCCCTTGTTTTCTTCCTCACTGTATGGGGAGGCACAGAGGCCAGGAGCGTGGCACTCCAGCAGCTGAACAACTAAGGCACCACAAAATGCCTTGCAGGTGAGCCTCTGCTTCTCCAATGAGGTGAATATTCACAAGTCCTTCTTCTCTGATCTGGCTTACTCTCGTGGGTTCTTTCATTTCAATTTTAATTGGAGGCCTCAGTAAAGGGGCATAGTCACCCCACTTTTTCTGAAGGAATCGTCCATCTCTGAAACCCTCAACCACACCTTGCCATCTAAATTCCTTTCCCCCCCCCTCCCCATCTTATTTCATCTTGTGGCTTCCTTCAGCTGCCCTCCTTCATTAACAGTTCCTGGCGCACAAGAAGGTTAATACAAGAAAATCACATCAAGATGAAACCTCCTTTCACACAGGCTGCTAAAGCCTGGCTGGGAATTAACAAGAACCTCCAGTAAGGGTTCTCCTGAGCAAATCCTATTAACAGCAGGCTACTGAAACATTGCATTTAAACACACCAGAAGCCATTGGCAAACTTTTATACTGTCATTCCTTGTACATCATCTCCTTAGGTGGGTTAAGAGAGTACAAGTGATGGTTGGAGCAATGTTGTATTTCAACAGGCAAAACACAAAGCAGCATCTACAGTTCTTATTTCAGATAAGCAATTTAGCATAGTTTTAGAACTATATTAAAAAAAAAAATAGTTTTTTTTAATGCTGTGATTAATTATTATTGAAATGCTAACTTTCTTTGGGCCAAATTCTACTTCAAAAGTGAGATTTAATCAAGCATTACAGTGCTTAATGTTATTCTGTGCAGGTTTGATTGATTCAATCTTCTTGCTCCTGCAAAAATGAATGCAGTAAGACATGACTCTTTAATTTAAGAGTGGTTTGTCACCTTCAGGGAGGAGTCAAAGGATTTTGGAAGAACCTCAAATAAGGGATGGAAGAACATATTAATAACAAAGGAGTTAGCATTCACTGTCTGCTAGGTTGAAATAAATAAGACAATTTCAGCATGTGTATGACAAAGCTTTTTCAGTTTCCTGAAACCAAATTTGTTAACTATTAACACATGCTAAAAACTCTTAACCCTTTATAAAAGGTTGGGAAGTAAGATGTGCATGTTAAACCTAAAGTAATTTTTCATTATAAGTAATATTATTAAATGTGGTATTTTGTCCTGTTTGTTTTTGTTGGGTAGCTGGTTGCTCATGTTCTGCCAGTTAATCCTGTTCTTTTGCCTGTTTTAATTATAAAGCACCTAATAACGTAGCAACTGCTTCTAATAAATTAAAAATACCTGGATAGAGAGGTGGTGTTGTCTATTAGGCACACTATCCAGGTTTGGTTAAAACCAGGAAAGTCTGCTTGAGCTTTTAAAGTAGCTTCTGCAGCTTGACACAGATGTAAAAGCCTTGCGCTCAGCTCTAGCAGAAATGCCTGAAGCGTAAGGACTTGGAAACTTCTGTTCAAGGACAGAAATAATCAGCACACACAACATCAGATTTTTTCTGTTCAGCCCTCCTAAATATTGTTGCTAATTCTACTTGTGACAGTGAAAAGCATTTTGCAGCCTTGTGAGGTTTTTACATTGTCAGCTTAGTGTGGTTTAACCACAAGCTGTGTAGCTTGGAGAAGAACAACCTACTTGTGCATTTCTCCAAAAGCAATGGTTCACATGCCTCTGAAATGGAGACGATAAAATGCCCAGGCTGCGGCCAGTTTCAGTGTTTGCCACATCAGTGGTGCTGCCAGTCACCCTGCAAAGACAATGCAATGTAGCTTTTAGTCACAGTGCTTACACCGACTTCTGATATTCTGAAACAATTGGGACTTGCCATGGGCTTCTAGATCAGGCCCTTATAGCTTTCCTTTTCTTAGTATACAGTAACTCTTAGAGGCTGGGTTTAGCTGTCATTTTTGAGTGAGGTCTCAGTAAAATTTGGATTGTTTCATATATGAGCCCATATAATAACAGAGTTCTTTGAAAACTCACGTCATCATTATCTAAGTGCAACTTTATCCTTCTACAGCAGTAACTTTTCTGGAGACCTCACCATGAATGAAAGAACTGAGCTGAGGAGAAAAAGGGGATCAGGAGAAAATGTACTGCAGTAACCCCTTATTAGTGAATGAATGCACACTCATGCATACTTCAGCTATCTGCTTTGATATCCAAATACAATAGAGCTATAGACTAGGCTCAGAATTTGACCTTCAATATCTTTCTGCCAGGGCATTTACTCCACAACTGGTTTCTTTAGTCTTGGGGGGTTTTTGTGCTTAGTGAAGAAGTCTGGTAACCCCTGCTGCTCCAGAGGAGATTGGCCCTGTACAGTCACTGTCGTGTAAGACTGGCAAACTTGAGCCTGACATGTAATGACATCTCCTGCCAATCCTTCTTCATCCACAGAGCCCAAGCTTTAAGCTGCTTAATGGTGGCATCATGTTTACTTCCTTTTCGATGTAGGTATAGAAGGGATTTGAATAAAATTTATCCCCTCTTGCTCATGAAATACTGTATGTTGTGAAACACAGGCTGTACAGCTAAGAGCATAACAATTTGAGGATAGAACTACCTCTGGAAAAACCATTTCTGTTGCTCTGCACATTCCTACCTGCCTTTTATTTCACTGTTTATCTTTGTTATTATGAAATACATTCTTCTGCATGGTGGTCATAGCTCAAAGATTGTTTGAAGATAATTTCTCTTGACTGTCATTTGACTTGCTCAAGCCTTTGGAGTTCTTGAAATGTAAAGATTCATGGGGTTTTTTTGCTCTGCTTGTCCCTTATCTATGTATATATAGATGTATATTTCTATCTCAAACTGGTTGATTAAAGTAACTAGTGCAGAGGAATCCCCATCCTAGGAACAGTATCTTCTGCTGTATCTGTGACTTCAGTCAATGCTTATCTTTTGAGACCTGGAGGAAACATACACAGTACAAACACAAAATCATGGAGCAGAAAGTATTTTCTTTTTTTCTTTAGCAAAAATTTTGCTGATCTATGTTCCTTAGCTACAATACTGAAAGCCCATCCACCTATAGAACATGATACTACAGCTTTGAGTAGGGGAAATCAATTCAACAAACACAAGGCCCTGATGACTCTGATCAATTATCAGAACTGCTCACTCCTCTTTAATAGTAGGGTTAATATGAGGATGTATTTTGTGAGTCTCCGTAGGACCGGGCTAGGTACCCTGAGTTTTAAAAAGAAAAAAGAACATTTCCCTTTTAGGCAACAATCTGAAACTGTTTTAGTATCTCTGAATGGTTTCTCCTTCCTGTGCTAAGCAATTTTCAGAGTGTAAGCAGTTACCTTTGCCAATGCCTTTTGGTAACAGCTGCAGGAACACACATGAGTAAGACTTTGTCACCACACCTTAGCATTACAGGTAGTGTGTTTTATTATGTTAGAGCCATGACAAAAAAGTAGAAAGAAGTGAGGCTTAAAGCAGAGGTCTTGCATTTGGCACAAAAGAAGCAGACTTTTAATGTTCATAGTTTCTAGGGGAGCTCATTGCCCCTAAGATGGAGTATACCATTATGGGAAGTGAGGAGCAAAGCTGGACATCATAGACTTCACACAGGAACTTCAGATGAATTTGGGACCCAGACTATTAAGTGCTTTGGAGACAACAGACTTGGGCTGGAGGCAGCATTGTAGGAAAACACTAAGAGGGTACTAGTCCTAATCTGTGTGGGTCAGAAGAAGTATTGCAGCCTCCTACACTTGCTGGAATTTCCTAAGAGCTCATGACTTCTCACTCATGTGCATGACATTGCTTTGGTCTAGACAAGAGCTGACAAAAGCTTGTATAATAGGGAACAGGTCACCATCTGATGCTGACTCCCATGAGCATTAAATGACATTGTTTTTCCAGACAGTTATCATAAATAGCATTTTCTGTTAAAACACATGACAAAAACTCTATTACACCTTTTGCTCTGCTTTGAAAGAAATCCCCTTCTACAACTCATGGTCAAATCTAGCTAAAAGATTCTGGAATGGGACTTTTGTGATTGGAATTTTCTGCTGTGAATTGAAAAAAAAAAAAAGTATCTTCTTTTTCAAGGGGGTTTAAAGTTGACACAATCCAAAGTGAAAAATGCCACATAATCTTAAATGGCCAAGAATATTTGTACAGTGTAAAGTCTGATGACAAAAAACCCTTCACAAAAGTCATATTACCAGGCAACAGTAATTCAAAAGTGACCACATAATATTTTTACTTTTCTTCGAGATGTCAGTATCTCTCATAAATAAACAAATATGAAACTTGTCAGATGCATGATCTAAATCCTTCATGTTCTGAAGATAGGCAGTAACTCAATAAAGATTTTTTTTTTTTAAGAAAAGTACAATATTTGACTAACCCTGTGAAAATTACCCCTCTGCTTCAGCCCTCACCTACACCACCACACTTCAGGTCACTGCCCTCTTGGGTGTGCTATCAGATGTGCTTATTGTGATCAGTGCTGCTCAGTGAAATGATCCAATTTAGTCCTCAAATGGTGCAAGCAATTGAGCTGGAGCAGAGGAGAAGGCACTCATCTCTCAGAAAGGGATGAGTACAAGCCCTGTGCCCTGTATAACATCCTAGCCCAATGCACAACTGAGACTAGTATTTTGTGGAACGCCCCCCTCCTCCTGTATTAACTAATTAGTGACAGGAATCTCCCAGCTGCTCACCCCTGGTGATCAACACACCTCATTTGTTGAAAGGTGCTGACCCAAGGGTTCGGCCCGTGGTAACTAATGCTATTTCAAGGGATTTAGCAGCTAGCACAATCAAGGCCCTCTTCCCATAGATACCGTGCTTAAGAAGTTAAGATGGTTGAATACAACAGGCATGGGCTAAACTCCATCTCCCCCAACCCTACAGACTAAGAATGAGCCTGGATGGTACACATTTGTGAGGATGTCTGCCTACATACTTATTCATCCATCTTGCCTGTACCACATGATCTGTAAAGACAAAATTATTACCCTCTGTCCCTCTGCAAATTCTCACTGATCACTCTGGAGGGAATGTGGAGGCCCTCAGGACTACTAACAGAATTGCAGAATCACAGAATAGTTCGAGTTGGAAAAGACCTTTAAAGGCCTTTCAAGTCTAACCCCCTGCAATGAGATGGGACATCTTCAACTAGATTGGGTTGCCCAAAGCCCCGTCCAACTTGACCTTGACTATTTCCAATGATAGGGCAACTGCTTCCTCTCTGAACAACCTGTTCCAGTGTTTCAGCACCTTCATTGAAAAGAATTTTCTTCCTTAAATCTAGTCTAAATATACCCTATTTTAGTTTAAGATCATGACCTCTTGTCCTATGCAACAAGCCTAAAAGGTTTGTCCTCATCTTTCTGGTAGGCCCTCTTTAAGTACCAAAAGGCCGCAATAAGGTCTCACTGAAGCTTTCACTTCTCTGGGCACCACAACCCCAACTCTCTCATAATTTCTCCATAGGAGAGGTGCTCCAGCCCTCTGATCATCTTGGTGGTCCTCCTTTGGACCTATTCCAACAGGTCCATGTCCTCCCTGTGCTGAGGGCCCCAGAGCTGGATGTAGCTCTCCAAGTGAGGTATCATGAGAGGGGAGCAAAGGGGCAGAATCCCCTCCCTCACCTTGCTGCTTTGAATGCAGCCCAGGACGCAGTTGGCTTTCTGGGCTGTGAGTGCACATGGCCGAGTCATGTCCAGCTTCTCATCCACCAGCACCCACAGTCCTGCTCTGCAGGGCTGCTCTCAAGCCCTTCTCCCCCCAGCCTGTATTGATCCCAGGGATTGCCATGACCCAGGTGTAGGACCCTCTCAGAGCAACAGGCCGAGTGAGGGCCCTTGCTAGCCCTCCATCCCTCTAACCTTGGTGTGTCATCTCACAGCTTGTCACAGGCAAGCCTGGCCTTATCCCCCTCCCCCTTCAAGTCTAGTTTAAAGCTCTGTTGACAAGCCCTGCTAACCTGTGAGCAGAGACCCTAATCCCCCTTAATTATGGGGAAAAAAATTAAGGTTGAAATTTGGCCACTCTTCAACATCAGACTGAAATTGACGCACAGCCACTGAATGCCATTGAAAAGAAAGCTGCAAAATGATCAGTTCTGGAGCTGGAAGAAAATTTCTGGGCAATGTTTCTGAATCCTTTTACTGTAGTACTGTCCTCTTTGTTAGTTAATACTTCTTTTAGCAATAAAACCGCTTTGATTTGGGTAGAACTCAGAACTTCTCTGCTTTCTTAGAAAAACAAAATTATGCTGATTTGTATTTTTTCCTTGTGCAGGCTGCATTTGTTTGCACACAAGATGTGAATAATGAAGGAATCTACAAAATTCAGCTGGCGAAATTCTATCAGAGTTTGTAAGAAACAAAACAAACACAAAAACAGCCCATCAAGTAAAAATGGCTGATTGATGCAAAAGGCAACACAGATGGAGGTAATGGGGTTTCAAAAGAGGAATTAGAGAAGATCTGAATGGAAGCTCATAAATCTGCAGCAATTCAGCTTTGCCAAGAATTGCAGTGGGAAATCCTCATTATGGGAGATATTTCCATTCTGTACTCACCCATGAGAGCTTTGCTAGGGCAACCACAGGGAAAGCAGGAGACCCAGCCATCAGCATTCCTGAGCCCTGCCAGCCTGCACTGCTGACTCACAAGGCAGCCTTCAGTGAGTCACTCATTGCCAGTGCTTCCACCTGACCTTGTCAAGGTGCTGCAAACAAGGAAGCAAAACAGAATCACCTTTGGCAACTCTGGCAAACAAGTTTTATCATGTTGTATTCCAGCTTCCCCCACACCACCAGTAAGCAGTGTGGCCAAGGAAGAAGCTTTAGGACAGGCCAAGCCATTTTTGGGGCTGGGAGCCATTGCCCTGGTGTGTCAGACACATAAAGGAATTGTTTGTAACAGAGGAGGACTTGACTGTTGCAAAGGAAACACGACAAGGGGTAGAAAGTTCTTTCTACACAGAAAGTGGAGAACCTGGTTGGTGAAAAGTTCTTCGTACATAGGCAGCAGAGAAGCCAGTGGCTCAGCAGATCCTGTGGGAAAGATCACTGAACAAGGAGGATGCAGAGTCCCTGGGAGGGAGCCACATAAACATATGAAATAGCCTCCTACCACACAAGCTCAGCTGAAGGGCTTAGATAGAGGCTGGTCTTAAATCTTCCACCAAACTGGAAAAATATCACTGCTTCTGACAGTGGGTGAGTAAATCCAAGAGGGCTACAAAATCTGGGGATTTTTCTGTTTTATTCCACCAGTTTCTCACCAGAGGGCAAGGCAATTGGTGTGACAAGCTCTTTCTCTTCTATGGGATCAGATATGGGCAGCCTGATCTATGTTAGAAAAGCATCATCAAAAGTTTCTGAAATAATTCACTTGGGACTGAGTTTTCCTGAGGGTTTTTTCTGTAGTGCCTCTCTGTACCACAGCCTCCGACCACAAACACTGGGCTGGACTAACATGACTTGCAAAGCCTAAGAAGAGAGCTGAGACCTGAGTGATGTGTGGTCAGACCTGCAAGCTCAGGGGAGAAGGAGCCATAATCACTTTTATCCTTACCTAAGCTTCATCTCCCCTTGCCTCCTAGCACTGGCTCTGGATCAAACTTCTCTGTTTCATGGCAGGAGACAATGCCATTAATCACGTTGCTGCATCTAGTATTTATACATAGAAAAATCAAGCCGTGTTCCAGGTTATTGAAAATCCTTCCTGAGTGCCAGCAGAGGGTTAGTTTTAGGCTGTAGCTGCCCAGATACCATTACCAGTAAAGGTTCTTTACTATCAGCTATAGGGGGAGATTCTTGAGGGGGGAGGTGGGGAGGGGGAGACATGAGAAGCTGCCCAGCAGAGCTGTAATCTGGGGTTTAGAGTTAGCCCACATCTCCTACAGAGTCATATAAAAGTGCTATTAAAGTCAAGTACAGGAGCTCTCACTGCAGTAGGCAGCTGAGACGCAAACACAGGCAACAAGCTGTGTCCTGAGTGCTCCCCTCCACTCTGCCCATCTTCTCCCAGGCTCTATGAGGACTGTGAAATGCAGGAGGATTTGGGATGGGTCTCAGCTCTGTTGGGTTGACAAGGGTAAACTGATGTGAATTATATGGTTCCTGTTTTCTCTTACTCTGACCTTTCTGTGACACCTGAAAGCTTCAGAAAGTGAGTCATAAAAACTCATTTGCAGCAGGTTAGGTGCACTAAGGGAGCTGTAGGAAGAGGTGTCAAGAAATCATCACAGGTATGGGTAAACCCAACTATGTACCACCAGCAACACAGAAAGCTGTCCTGAGCTGTTGGTACTGACCCAACAAGCCAGGCTGTATTTTAGCAGGTGCATCTGCACCAGGCTGTAGATCCTCCCCAGCACTCTGGCAGTCACCCAGGTAGGGGATGGACATCCCTCTGTGTGAGGTCTCACCCTGACACCACGAAGTACTCCACAGGTAGCAAACCTTCATTCAGAGAGGGTGAACCTCCATGCAATGAGTGCCTCTCTTGTTTCTGCTCTGTGACTCTGTTAGAAAACCAGACTAGTGAAATAAACTTGCCAATTTTAATCCCTGCATAGCACAGTGAAGCCTTATGTCCTTTGTGCTGCTTCCAGCTACAGCATTAGCTTTGCTAAACATATTAAGTGTTAGAATTTTTGTACTCTCTTGGTAGAAACAGAGAAAAATAATACTTACACTGGAGCTGACCCATTTGAACTAGTGAAACACTGAAAACTCCCAGTTGTCTTTGAATAGAAACATTTCAAAGTATTGCCTAAATATTTTGGAACAATATTCAAACTATGTTTTCTTTGTGAGATATTTTATTTGATGTTTTCAAAATATTTGATGTCTGCAAGCTATTGGATTTGACTCTCAGATCATGTTGAGAAGTAAGCAACATGCTTTTTGGCTGCAGGACTAAAGCTTTCCTCCTGACAACTGGTGACTTGCACACCATTGTCTTTCTTTGCATTTCTGCAGGTAATTTATGCGAAATTAATGAAGCATTTGCAGAATAGCTTCTAATCATCAATTGAAAAACTGTTATGCTATCTCAGAGGTTGCAGTTAATGAAATTATGTGGTCTTACTTTCAGTGCACCTAAATGCTTTATTTGCTCCTTGAAAAGAACTATAAGTTTATTTTCTCTTTCTGAAACTGTTAATGGGCGTATTTTCTGTCACAGCCAAGATTGTGTATATTACGTGAACAGCTGTCTTGTTAAATTCCTTTGAGCAAATCATCATTTATACTGCAGGTGCAAATTCTTTTGCAGCCAGTGGGTGCAGCAAGTACATATCTGAGACCTGCAATTTCCCTGTTGAATTGAACTGCCCAGATCCTCAGAGGACCCAATGGGACAAGCGGGAAAATGGAAACTACAGATTACAGTACCACTAATGGGGTGGTGTGTTGGAATGATATAGACATATGTGCTTTTTGGAGACATAACCACTTTCCAGCAATGAGAAAAGCTGGGGAAAGTGGTAACATTTGAGAGGCTGGGAAAGAGATGTAGCAACTGGAGTGGGAGAGCATGACTGTACCCACTGTCAGAGTTTCAGTGCACCAAAGCCAGGGTGCCTCACCCCATAATGACACAGCTAAATGGAAAGATTTTGTTTCTTTTGTGTCTCCACCCAGTTAGATAAAGATATGGCTAATGAAAGCCAGGTCACACCTGTCTACTGGCACCTTTTCCTCTCTCATTACGCATGTTACCTTCACAGATAGATTTATCTTGGCATAGAGATAAAGGGGGTTCTTTTTGTTTGTTTTCTGTTTTTTCTTTCATTTTAGAGGAAGTGTTTCATACCTGAAAGGTACAGATTACAGTTGCTTTTACTTTCTCTAAACTTAACTTCGGTGGAAAAATGGAAGCTGCTGAATCTTTTGTGTTTGAGCCACTAGAGAATAAATATGTACATAAAAAGTTGGGGCTGCATGGATTATAGCCCTCTGACAATAGCTGATTAAAAGCCATGAAGTAAAACAAAGGATATCTTAAGCAATTTCATGAAATGAAAAATATTTATGTTTCTGTCTTTAATATTTTCTCATATCTTGTAAATCTGTTTGCATATTATGATTTAAAGGAATTTTAGTTCACCTCAAAATACTTGTTAATTCAATAGAAACACTTCACTGTCTAGTGTAGCTGGTTCTAGACCTTCATCTTTTATCAATACCTTCTCTGAGGAAATCCTGTTTATTTCTAACAGACAACCCAAATCAGGAGAACAGTTTAACCTACAATGAATTAGGAATGCAGACATGGCTCAGCTGAGAAAGCACAGGTTTCAGTTAATTGTGGAATGACCCGTCCTGAAGCAAAACCCCTCCTTGAATGTACGGTGTGTTCAGATGAGAGAATATTTTTTCAACTTTGAGCCTACAGAAGAATAATAAAAGTCCTCATGTTGAAACTACAGGTGCTTCATGCAACACTGAGTAAATTACTCCAGAGTGAGTTTGGCTGGGGAGAAGTGACAGTCCTTTACTCATTGCACAAGCACCTCAATCAGTCTGTCTGCTCAGGTTTCTGGAAACCTCTGTGGTCTGATTCACTATTTCCTTACTGTTTGTTTTGGGACTGGGAGTAACTACGCAAACATGACGTTGATGCAATATTGTAGGGAGTATCTAGGCTAATCCCTGCATTCAACTTCTGAACATGTTGAGAGCAAGAGGTTGGATTCCTTACTGTCTTTTCTCCTGTGCTAAGCTTGTGGAGGTACAGGCACCCACAGTTTTTACACTTATTTTCCAACTAAATCACCATATTCAAGGCAGTGAATGAGAGAACTTCTAGTGTACAGTGAAATGTTCTGACAGTTGGCATAAGCATATAGCTAGCACAAAAAATGTATTTTCACACAAAGCCTTTTTGCAAATTTGCAGCTTCTAAGAAATCATTGTTGTCTTCAAAATCATCTGAGGTAGTCAGGCTAACATCTTGGTTTTGGTACTGATGGCTTGGTGCTTTCAGGGAAGATTTGGAATTTGCTTCCCTCCAGATTTGTTTAAATATGTCCAAAGATACAGTAGTTCTACCAGGCCTTGTCTGGTGACTCAGAGTTTAATTGGAGGACCAGTATAGGGGCCAGAAACACACATCCAGACCTATGCCACTTTTTAACATGCATTCCATGCAGCATCCATCTCAACTAACAGTACCTGAGAAACATCTGACATGTTTTAGATGTCTGCCTTATCAAGAAAAGTGCTTCTATAGGTCAGCTTTTGAAGGGATCCATTCAGCACCTCAGATGTGGAAGCCTGCAGCCAGTTTGGCCACCAGACATCCTACCCTTTGCTGCTGAAAAAGAAGCAGAATTTGATACAACAAGTACATTATTTACAGTAGCAGAAAGTGTGAAGGAAGAAAAAACAGCAAACCTTTCAGACCTGCTTTCCAGTTCCTGGTTCTGCGGTGAGTGTTGTGTTGGTTTTGGAGACATTTATGAGGGAGGATGTAAAGTTTCCTTTAAGGACTGCAAAGTTTCTAAGGGTGGGGTGGATGGTGTTTGCAAGTCTTTTTAGGAAAGAAAAGCTTGACTTGTATCTCTACAGACAGTGCCACTTTCAGTTGCAAAGCAGTGGTATGGAGACCAGAAAGGCTTCCTATTTAATCTCCCAGCCAAAACTAGAAACACATGGATAGTTCTCTAGAAAAAGACAGCTAAAAGATTGCACTTCTTGGCACTGGCTACGGAACATCAAATTGTAGGTGGCCGCGCTTTGATATTGTAAAATGTATGTGGCCTTCAGACAGGCAGGACAGAAGTCCATGGGACTCGGGATGCATCCAAGGGTGCTAAGAGAGACAACTATGGCTTTCTGCTGTCTTTGGAAGGCTGTGGTCATCGGGGAAGGCCTCCAAAGACTGGGAAGACACAAATGTCACATCTCCAAGCAACTGCAGGCTGGTTGGCCTAACCTGGAAAGGTTACAGACATATCTTTTGGAAGATGTGACTGGAAACATGAAGAACAGACAGATAACTGGGAACAGCCAGCGTGGGCTTAGCAAGGACAAAGCATGCCTGCCCACCCTGCCTGCCTTCTGCACTGCCATGGCAGACTGTGAGCAAGGGGAAGGCAATGCTCATTACAAAGATGTAAACAGTACTGGCCCCAGCAATGACCCCTGAGGGAGGCCACTAGCAACCAGCTGCCAGTGGAACTTTGTACCTCTGACCACAAGTCTTTAAGCTCAGCAGTGCAGCCAGCTTTCCACCCACCATGCTCTCTGCTCATTTGTTTGGCTCTAAGGATACTATGAGAAGCTACAATGAAGGTCAAGATCAAATCAAGAGGCAGCTGGCAGAGGTTGCAACAAAGGCAATCCCAATCCAATAAAAGGAAAACCAAAACTCGTTGGGGGGGGTCGATCCTTATTCAGGAACCCCTGTCCTTGGAGATATTAATAACACAGCTATCCAAGGCCCTGAGCAAAATGTTCTGAGAGAGCCACATTCCAGTGAAGGGGTGGCCCAGATCGATAGAAGGCACCCAAATAGGTCCTTTCTAAACTGAATTATTCTATGATCAACACTGTATTATAGTATGTGTTTATACATATGTGTTCAGAAGACTTCCAGCATCATCTCTGACCTTGTGTGGGGGGCTGTTTTGTACCTTAATTCAAAATAGTTGTGTCTGGCTTTCTCCAAGAGACAAGACAACCTTCTGGGAGCTCATGTTTTGTTTCCACATCCGTTAGAGAGATGTCAGAATCGTGAAAGTTACCACTGTGTGCAAGACTAATTACTGCCTATTTGAGAAAGAATATGGGGCTGTATTGCCTTCTTACAAGGTCAGGTGTGGAAGCTGTCTAGGCAACGGGAGGACGTCTGTGCTCTCCCGCAGAGGAAGAGCTGAAGAGCAAAGCTGTCAGTCTACTTCTTATCACCCCCAATACACATCTCTGTTTTGTGTGCAAATTGGTATTTGCTCCATGCCTGACCCTGCTCTAAAATGAAAGATAATAGTAATTCAACATGTTCTTTCCATGCAGAGACAGCTAAAGAGAATTAACAGCAAGGATAGACCCATGGGGAGCAGAAGTGGGGGGTAGTATGTACTTTCTCTGTCCTCCAGACAGGAAAACAGAATAACCTTTAAGAGCTCAGCCAACAAACTTTTTTGTGACATCATCAATGTTTAATCTAAACAACTCATGTTGATATTACCTCCAATATCATGATAGAGATAATGCCTGTGAATGGATAGGAAGGCTCCACATTGTGGGGCTACATCCGTGTACATTTCATCTCATATCTGATGACATAAGCACTTGTATCTGTGCTCATTCTGGATATTAGAGGTACATCTAGTAGGGCACTTCTGATCCATTTTACAGCAAACCCATCTACACAGATTTCCTCTGTGGTCAGAGGCGAGATACAGGTATTTTCAGGGAGTAACTTCTCTCTTTTGATAGTGGATCTTCAGAATAGATTATACAACTTCCTGTTCCTTTGCAGCTGCTGAAAAGGAAGTGTGGGTGGCAAGCTCAAATGCAGGTATCTTCATTAAAAAAAATCAGAAGTGCAGATTCATCTCACCCTGATTTTAGGGTGTTAAGAGTAGTTGTCCTGACTTGCCTCCCACAGGACCCCCCGTCATGCACCCTGTACCCTCTGTGGCAGGGGCTGTGTGTGAGCTCAGGCCCTGGTGCCCAGCCCTTGCCCCAGCTATGTTGTAGTTGTACCTATGCCCTTTGCCCCGTCCCCTGCTGATCCAGACCCACTCCCCTGACTCCCCACATTGACTTCATACCCGACTCCTTGCCTGCTGCTACCCTCTGAAGGGCTTGATCCAATCACCTCAGCTCTAATGCCATTTGGTGTTGGTTATCTGCTTAGCTATGAGCTGATGCTCCTGCAGTCTCCAACAGGTCTGGCACTAGCCCCACAGGGATTTCACAACAACTCAGAGGGGTCTGAAAAGGTGTCAGACATCAGTGGGTAGGCAGCTGGACTGCACCTCAGGTGTCTAAAGCCCAAGTGTCTGCGTGAGAGTAAGCTGTCTAAGCTCTTGATGTAGGCAGTAAGGATCTAGACCATAAAGTTAGTGGAGTCTGGAGAGCAATTTGGCTGATCAAATGTTGGGATCAACCTCAGGAAGAATTGAGGCTTACTAGGCTCCACCAACTGGATGGACTTCGTCTTCCTTGTCTACCACTGGAGTTTAAGCTGTATCTCACATTGAGGTACTATAATTTAGGCAAGCTAAATCCCGCCCATGGTGACTAAAAGGAGAAGAAATAAGTATGTTTATGAGAAAAATATTAAAATGATCACTCTTTGTGTTAAAAATTATGATTTTCATCTGAAAGGTATAGAAAAGCAAAATCTTTGTGGATATTTAAAGTTCAGTCACTGTGTCTGTACATGCAATCACACACTTCAAGAGTAATACATACACTCTCACAAAACACATCCTTTGTTTACAGTCATATGGATTTACAAACACTCCCTGGAAGAAAAGGGACACACTCATTGTATACAATATATTTTTTGCTTCTGTAAACTGTTAATATGGAATTATAAATAATTATTTGGGATATCTCACATATGGTTTTCTGCATTCTGTGATTCTACCTCTCCAAGTGAATGAAAATATTGGCAGTGTAAAATAATGATTTCTTTTTGCCCAGTCTCCTCTGCTCAGTTCTACAGTATTGCTATATTCTCCTCTGTTGCCATAGAAATGATTGGTACGTCCAATCACCACATTCTTGCCATACCCTTGCCTCTACGTATTATGTATTTTGCCCTTTAAACCAGACTCTCAATTGGCTTTTTGATATTTTGGGTTATGCTCTGCAGAGACAACAACAATGAAACCTACAAAAGAAAATAAAAAAGAAAACTTTGGCTTTGAGAGGACTAAAACTAATTCAAAAGACAGTCACCTGTATTAATACTGTGAATATCTATGATTTTACCTGTAAACCTTTGACATTTGTTGTTCTTATTAACTCCTAGCTCTGGCAAGCAATGACTTTATGAGATTCTTAGCATCTTCTCATGCAAAACAAGTATTTGCAGTGTTTAAAGCTTCCTAGCTATGGAACATTAAATACAAAAGAAATTTAAAGACCTGCTTTTGTGGGGCCTGCTGATTTTAGGAGGAATGAATTATGGTTTTTGCACAATTGCAAAATCCTGAGAGGCTTTTCCTCTCAAGAAAGCAGCAGAAAAAAAGAACTAGTCAAGCTCTTCTTTGACATGAGGCAAAGGATAACGGTCAGAATGACGAATTTAATTTTGCTTCACATGTTTCAGGACTTACTAATGCAAGCTGGCTACTTCCAGACTCAGATGTCCATTCCACAGCACTTTATGACTCCAGGAAATACCCTGGGGCTGCCTGTACTTCCTTTTCACTGACTTCTACTTCCCCCCAGCAGTGCCTGCAGGGATATGGCATCAGACATACTCCCCTTTCCCTACCTCTGGACAATAAACCTTTCCCCCCGCCCCCGTCCTTTGCTCAGAGCCCCACGAAGACCCCTACACATCCCCCCGTACATCCTCTACGCAGGAGAGAGGGCTTTCTCTTCATCCAAGGCATTTGCAAAGACGAGTGCTTTCAGCCCGGAGCAGAGGAAACCAAGGCAAGCCAGGTCTTAGGAGAGGGGGCTGGCTGCATGGCTTTGCTCCCCCTGCTACCCCTGCCGAGATGCTCAGCGTTTGGTCCACGCCCCAAAGGACGGCACAGCCAGCAGCACAAAGGGTTTGCGGTGCAATTGCAGCCAAGCGTGCTCGGACCGCTAAGCTGCTGCTGAATCTCCTTCTTAATCTCCTGCCTTTTTTGGGGACTTCATATCCTGAAGCTGCCTGTAATACCGATTTCTAGGAAGGGCCACTAGGTGGCCCGAGATTGAATCTCTGCAGGCAACAGCTTTCAGTGGGATGTGCGTGTGTGTGGGGGGGGCAGGAATTTGGGAATTATCCTTGGGCGGTGCGCACCACCCTCATCGCTTCTGTGATTTTTAGATCTTGGTTGCAGATGCTGGAGGAGGGAATGGGGCATCCCAGCAAACCCTCTGAAATGGGAACGAGCTCATTCTTATTTCTCACGTGAAATGAAACACAGTTTTTCTCTTGAGAATTGGGACTAGTGATAGCCTGGAGCCTAGTAGTACTCCCCGGAATACCAGTCACGCCACCGCTCCAAATAAAAATGTGTATTGTTCTTCTCTTTTAAACTTTTTCAAAGGCAATTGTTACCATCATCAGGAGCTTATTTTTACACAGGTTAGCTTTGAGAACTCACCATGGATGAGAGGTCTGAATCCAACATACTGAAGGAGAAAAGGGCTTTCACACGCCCAGCGGATGACAAGGGTGATCCACAGGCATCAGTTTTATGCCTGTCATCCTTCTAAACTGTTTTTCAGAGGTGCCCTGGAGTAACTGATTACTCCCCATTTCTCACTTCCCTCTATACCAAAACATTGTGTTTTCTGCCCATTCTTGTTCACTCGCACTCCAGGATGCTCCGTGTCCCTCTTCCTCACTGATACCTGCCCGGGCATCAGACCTGCAGTTGGGCACACATCCCCGGTGATGGTGGAGGGACATCTCCCACCTGCCTCCCACCCCAGATGCTTGGGGCCATGTGAGAGCATGCTGTGGGCAAGAGACGGGAAGAGCAGGGAAGGTGGGATGAACGGCCCAGTGCTGCCTGGAAAACCTCGCCCTGCTCCCTGGGGAGGCCAGGGCTGAGTTTGTCAGGGTGTCAGCACTTCAAAGGCAAGGAGGAGGAGGGAGAAATAGGAGATAGAGACATCGTTGAGCAAGAAGGTGCAAGTGGGTGCCATCAGCCGGTTGTTTGAACTATAAACAACTGCAGAGATGCTGGGAGCTGTAGCTATGCTAAACAGTTGGCCCATCCCCCTCCTGTGTTGTTCCCGTTCCTCCCTGTCTGCTCCACAGTAAACAGGGCTTTGGCCAACGATACCTTCCCTGACATTTTGGACTTGATTGGAAAGCAATGTATATCCTATGACATCCAGGCAGGCGAGCACAGCAACGCTGGCAAGTCAAACATGCGGGCTCACAGACTGACAGCAAGTCAAATATATCCCCCCACTACCTTACAGGCCTTAAAAATTCCTCATTTAGGGCCAGAGACAGCAAAGGTGAGCAACACCAAAGCGCCTGCCTGGCTCTCGTGGGATACAGAGTGGAGAAGTTTCACTCAGCTTCTGCACACCAGCTACCAGAGCTCCTGCTAACCATCAACAAATTAGAGGCTTGTTTTAAAGTGTAAAAATACACTTATTCTCAACTTTGCTTTTATCGAGAGAAAAGGGATAAAATCCTAATTCATAAGCCCCACCTAAAGCCTCTTCCCCAGTGTTGGCTCTGCCTCAGCCTGCCTGCCTGCCTGCCTCCCCCCCTCCCTCCCCACAAACATTACCTGCCTTCCCCCCAGAGGGCTCCTCTTGTCTTCCTCGTTTTTAGGGTGGAGGCTAATAAGCTCCCCAACCCTGGTAAGTCAGTATTAATTAACCTGCAGATCCCTGCAGGCTTCCAACACCTGCTAACTGAGAGAGTCCAGCCAGGCTCTCACGGTTTTTGTTTCTTCTTTTTTGTTGGGTTTTTGGTGTTTTTTTTTGGTTTTTTGGTTTTTTTTGGTTTTTTTTTTGCACACAGCAAGCTTAGCACCTGGAATAAGGGAAGGTTATGAGCTCTCACTATGCCTGGGTGGTTTACAGTGAGGTAGAAAAAAAGGGCGGGAAAATATTTTGTAGGGTCTGTTTTCTTGCCTTTTTTCCTCTTTTTTTTGTTTTCTTTTTAATTTAGACTAGCAACCTCTTTTGAATGGGAAGGGCATCTGCTAGGAAGCAGCTCTGCTGCGTGCCATTACCATCTTTCTGAGGCTGAGGGAGGCACTTCTAGCTGAGTTCTGCCTCTCTGCTAATGGGCACCCCTCTCTGCTGGCTGGTGGCTGCCATCTGTGGCAAATGTTGTAGAGCATGTAGTCAATCACTGTGGGATGCATTTATGTGGTGCAACAGCTATCTAGGGACTGATTTAGGGCCACTACAGTAAGGCCAGTTGGAGCTAATGAGATGTTTTTTTCCCTCCCAACCTGGGTTTCCAGATGTGACAGGGCAGCATAGCTTTATTAACCCAACCGTGTTCATCCATGCTCCCTGTTACAGAGGAAGAGATTTCTTTTTTTTTTTCCCTTGGTGTTGAATCACAGCTTAGTGGGGGTTGTTTCCTGCCAGCTCCTAAACAAGAGCCAAGTGGCCTTCCTTGCCTGCTGGAATTTTACAGCATGCACTGAGCAGGGGTGCCACTCTGCAGAACACTGGCAATTTTTATTTCAGTGAGCACTTCTTGTTATCTCCACTGATACACGAGTCATTTTTCAGTGGACTAGGAAAACCAGACAAAAAAATCCCTGGCAGCATTCTTCAGTGACCCATTCAGGTGGCTAAAGCTTTTACAAATGTCCTCTCACAGCTAACAGAACACGCTGGTAAATAGCCTGTGTGCAGAAGAAGGAAGACAGTGTTTTGCTGGGTCACTCCTGCAAGAGTATGCAGGCTGCAGCCAGAGACCTGCCGCCACCCAGCTCTTCCCTGCCCAGGCTCCATCTTGGTGCCAGCTTTGGTGCTCTCTGGGTCCTCCCTGCAGCCACATCACCATTCCAAGCAGATGGAAACACAGCTGTTTCCTGTCAGTGCTTTGGCCCAAGACCAGCTGGGCGGCGAGGGAGGAGAAATGGGCCCACCTGGTTGGGAAGATGCTTGATCACTGTTGAGC
Organism: Donacobius atricapilla; assembly: GCA_013397315.1. NCBI lineage: Eukaryota > Metazoa > Chordata > Aves > Passeriformes > Mimidae > Donacobius > Donacobius atricapilla. Next base: position 554,130 of record WBMY01003897.1, on the reverse strand, counting down.
AGCAACCCCAGTTCACCTGCCAGTGCCAGCCCCATGTTCTTTGTCACAGTGCCTTTCTGGAAGAGATGAAAAACAAAGGCCCAAGGAGAGCTTAGATGACCTAGTGGAGGTCATAACATAACAAACCCAGCTTTTCTCACAAGTTTTGCTAGAGTGTTGTACCAAAATATATTAAAAAATTACTTGTATGCTATATTCATTTGGATAATCCCGTGCTTTAGATAATAGAAGCTTGGCCCCATATGCCTCATGACGCACTTCTAGGACAAAGGAGTATGTTTGAGAGAACAGAAATAATGTTCTGTCATGCCTGTTGATCCTTTACATTCTGCAGTTGTTCCCTAAGGATCTCCACAAGAATAAGAGTTCCATTTTTATCTGTCTTGCAGATGTTTAAGAGAGGCTGAAGGTTTGCTGGAACTGTGCACAGTACAATACAGCTTCAGAGCCAAAGTGGAGAACATCCTTCAGATCAGCATGGTAAATGTATTCTTCACAGTCCAGGCAAGGGTAGTGGTGGCTCCTTCCAATACAAGTGGCTCCAACAGGATGCTTAAAAGAATGTTTAAAAGGATACTCCATCCACCTTCAATCGTGGCAAAGACTTTAGGAAATGTGGCTCTGGAGCAAGAAAGACCACATGCAATTGCATCTGCATAAATGTCAGAGGCTTCACACCCTTGGAGATCCTGGATATATCTGCTCATGTCTGGTCACTCCTTTTTCCTCACTTCATACTTAAACTCTTGGGGTTTTTTGGTTTGGTTTTTTTTTTTACCCCATCTGCCAGCAACAGGGCAAATCTCCTTTTGTATGGAGAGCAGCTGCCACTTCCCTACCACCAGCCCATCACACACAGTGACAGATCTTTTCCATCCTTAATGATTCCATGCTATTAATCAGCTCTTCTTTCACTAGCAATGTGAAAGTACCAGAATAGTGGTTCTCCTCACAAACTTCCTACCTGCCCTCCCAGACAGTTTCCCTGTGAAGCATCATCCCTAGCATCCTGTACTTGGCTTGCCTAAAGGCTGCTGCCCTTTAACTGGAAGACATGCTTCTGGCATTCCTGGACAGCGAATTACAGTCATGTTGGCAGCTGCCCTCTGCCCCTGTCTATTGCAATACCTCAAGTTGATGCCAGCAGGCCCTGAGCTGCGTTAGGAGGAGGGTCCCAGCAGGTTGAGGGAGGTGATTATTCCCATCAGTTCAGTACTGGTAGACAGACACATCAGGGGTTCTGGGTCCAGTTCTCAGCTCCCTAGTACAACACAGACAGGAACTTGCTGCAGCAAGTCAGTGAAGGGCCACAAAGATGATGAAGGGATGAGATGTTGAGACAGCAGGGATTGCTCAGCCTGGAAAAGAGAAGGCTCAGGGGGATCTGACCCTTTGTCTATGAATACTCAGTTGGGTGACTAAAGAAGATGAAGTCAGACTCTTAGTGGTGTCCAGTTAAAGAACAAGAGACAATTGGCAGAAATGGAAATACAAAAAATATCATTTCAATGTTATCTGCCCCCCGCCCCTCCTCCATTTCTCTACTCAAAGGGTGACCACTCAGACAGGCTGTGGAGTCTCAGTCCTTGGATATTGTCAAAATCTGACTGTACCCATTCCTAAGCAACCTGCACTAGCTGACTCTGCCCTGACCAGGTGTCAGACTAGACAATTCTCAGAGGCACCTGCCTCCCAGCCTTAGCTGTTCTGTGATCCTATTTACTGATTCTCATGTCTTGCAGTCATCCCACTACCCTTATCCTTAAACATCTTGATGAAGTGTTGTTTGCCACTCCTGGGTGAAGGAACAAATTAGCTCTTCTGCAGCAGATACTCAGAGATACCTGAGCAGCAGTCAAATGCACTGCTGATATGGGCAGTAGATGAGAAAAAAGGTCTTTCCATAATGCATTAAGTCCAGATAAGGGGATTCATCCCATCTAACTCTGGACATGTGCAGTGTAACCATTTATGCTTGAGTAATGTATCTAGATTTCCTTTGGAGTCAACACAGACAAATAGGCATTTCTACAAAGTGATTCATGTGACCTATTTCACATGAGATGAATCATGGCCAAGAGCTGCCCTTCTTTCTTTGCTGACTACTATGAGGAGAGTGAAGAGTGAAAAGGTCAAGTTTGGACTTCTATACCTTAGACATCTGACAACATTTAGGATGATCCCCACCTTTAATACTTGTGCAGAAGTCTGTTATTGGCTAGAGTAAAATTTACATACCATAAAATGCAAATTTGATGAATGTGTCTTTGCCTACAAAGAGGACTAAACAAACAGACAACTGAAAAGGACAGGCAAACTCCAGAGCACTGCAGATTAAAAGTTCATACAAGTAATCCTATTGTTTTATTCCAAGACGGAGTATTTTAGGGGTACAGGTCAAGGGCACTTTGACTAATGGGACTTCATCTGGTACACTGGACCAAAGTCAAGGGCTGTAAACCCAACCCTAGATTCTTTGTGTGGCTGGGCTCCTTAGAGTTCAGGGGAGTCTAGAGAACTGCTTACTTCATCAGTCCATGCTAATGTTTCTGGGATGGACAGAAGAGGGCTGTGGACAAGATAGCTTGGTAGGGATATGTCTTAGATAATTTTTTGCAATTTTTGCAGATTTCTTCACATACATCCATCAATAGGATCTTACCAGGGCAGATCTTCACCTCATCACACTGTTGATTGAACTTTCTTAGTCATAAACTATCCTTGGCCTGCAAGGAGGTAATATGTGTCCTTGGCAGTGACAGGCCCTAGGCTGGGTCAAAGGCTTGAAGGGCATTGCAAGAAGACATGACCTGTCTTGTTTTTTCTTTTGAAATATGATGAGGCGACACAGCCTAAAACTGTTTTCCCTTTTTGCACTGTCTGGCACACATCTGGACAGCATCTGAACAAAAGACTGATGCGACTTGGCAGAGGTGGTTTGGCTATGCATCATGATGCCTCCATGTGCTATAGGAAGCCAGATGGCATTAACACACTGTGGTGGTGCTATGGGTGCTGGGGTGCAGTGTGGTCCTGGTGCCTCAGACAGTCAGTCTAGGAGCTTGACCCCAGTGTTGCACCAAGGGCTCTGGGAAAAGGTAGTATAGTTCCAGATTTCATCAGGCAAGTGATCTTTGGGCAAGATGTTTAGACCCAGGATTTTTCAAGGGAGCCCACAATTTCTAGATAGCTGCATCATTTTGGGATGTTAATAGTGTAGAAAAGGAAAGGATTGAGAAAGAATAAATAAAGTCAACTGCTGAGAAAAATAGCATGCAAAGCGTGAATGAAAATAGTTCATCTCAAATTAGGTACTTCAATTCCCAAATTAATTCCTGTATAAAACAACTTGTGACCTCAAATTTCTCAGAACTTTGATTAAGACAATAATGTGGGGTTTTTTCTGAAGTGCTTAGAGATGTCAGACAACCATATATGATTTAAGTGCTATTAAGTGTAGATACTAGCTGCTATCCTGTAAAATCTAGTACGCAAACATGTTGGAAACTGCTGTGGGATGCAGAGAAAAGGTTGATATTTAAATACAGTTTTATACCTTGACAGAGTAAAATTTAATCAGCAAAAAATCATGAAGTGTTTCTGTCCTATATTATTTTTGTGATGAGAGAGAAGTGACTAACTATAATAAAATGCTTGAAATACTTGGTGCTAAGGTTAGTGGCCCTTATTTAAAACTCATTCACTTCCCTCATTTGGTATTGCCTTCTCAATAGCATGAAAATCCATTTTTTCTTCCAGCTTAGCCCAATGAACAACACGACAGGGCCTTTTTTTCTCTGCTGCACAGGTGTCCATCTTGGTGGAGATGCATGATCTCTACCTCTTCTTGCAGTGGTATGATTCCATGCAGGTCAAGAACAGTCCAGCTCCAGAAGTTTTTACCCCCCGTCTTGTCAAAATTCATGTGCAAGAGAAAACTATTTTGGTGAGCTTACATTCAACCTCAGTGAGCTGACTTTCAGATCCCAACATCAGTGTAAAGACAGCCTTTCTTTCCTGGAGGAAATCAAGGACTTGATCAGGCAGGGAGCTGCAGGCAGGGTTTGAGTACATCTGGCTGGGGTCCTGGGGAACTCTGCAAAGCCTCTTGCCAAGTACTTAGGATCTGATCTGAGGGAATGCCTTGATCCAGAAGTGCGCATTTGCATGCCATGCTACCACCCTTAGTACTTGAGCTGTGTTGGGGGTAAGATTTGGGGTTTTGTGTTTTTTGGTTTGTTTTTTTTTTTTTCTCCGTATAGAATTTTTTCCCCATAAAGTCGCTAGGAGACTAATTACTGGGTGCTTACAGGTGCTTTACCAGAACTAAAGAAATGCCCAAGGGAGATTGAAGCACTGGGCTACACCCTTTTGTGGTATCTAAGAGGTTTTTTTCTCTCTGAGAAAAAAAAAAAAAATACCACGAGGTTTTGGGCAGGTAAAGGACTACAAGGCAGCTTTTCTCTTCTTGCTCTTGGTATTGGAGAGAGAACGATCAGGCCGCTCCTGCTGCGGAAAGAGTTCACTGCCATCACCAGGCCATTCCTGAGGAAATCTCCCATCATCTCCTCGTGTGCCCAGGAACTCTGCGCTCGCCTCCTCCTGCCCTGCTGGGCAGGCCTGCCCCGTCCCACCGCTTTCCTTCAGCACCGCTTTGGATACGCTGTGTCCCCGCACTGCCCTGCCCTGCCAGGACATCCCTGCTCTTCCAGCTACCACCGTGGAGCTTCTGGTACATCCCATCCACCAGCCCAGGATTTTCCACCGTTCCATTTTGGTGCCCTCGGAGCGCTCCACCGAGACCAGACTGCCCCGGGCTTTGTGAAACAAAAGCCCTCTCGAGGTTCCTGGGTTTGTTTATCATTAATGCTGTAGTTGTTGTTGTTGTTTGCCTTGTTATACATACCAGTAAAGAGCTGTTATTCCTCTCCCCAGCTCTTTGCCTGAGAGCCGACTTAGTATCAAAGTTTTATTAATTTGGAGGGAGGAGGTTTGAATTCTCCATTCCAAAGGGAGGTCTTGCCCTCCCTAGCAGACACCTGTCTCTTCTAACCACGACAAGCTGTCTTCTCAACTGGGACTTCCTCCTGTGGTGTATGCCTTCATGTCATAATTTCTCCCTATGTATTTACACCTAGTTCAAATATCAGCTCCAGTCTGGGCATGTGAGAGGAGGGAACAGCAATCATCAAAGCAGCAGAAAAGGTTTTCGAAGTGCTGTTGGGAAATTATGAGTTGTTTTTCTTTTCTTTGTATAGATTTTCCTGCTTTTTCCATTTCATGGCTAATTGAGCCAAGGCCAAATTGCCTATTCACCACTGCCTAACAACATCCTTGTTTCTGATGATGACTGCGTATAGTAAAAACAGTAGCCTTAAATGGGAGAAGCTGGTCATCAGAGCTTCCATGCAGTTTCAGAAGCAGAGCTACCTTAATTCATAGCAGTTAAATATCCATCCCCTTGACTTAACTTTGATAGTCAAATGGGTAAATACTTTCCAAAGTATGCATGACTGCATTGAAAATCTTAAAAGCTGGCAATGTATGAAAAAGCATTGCCTGGCTGCAAGGGATTCATCACACCTGTCTGAGATATCTTCAGCACAGGCTTCAGCCTCCAGACTAACCATGACTTCATGGCCACTGCTAAGACACCATTCCTCTGTGCCACTTCATTGTTTGTTTCATGATGAGAGGAACCTGAAGGTTCACCCTGGAGGTGCTCACTTCTTCAAATGGACAGGTGAAACCCACCTGTTTTATCTGGATATAGCAGCTCTCTGTAGACCTTCTATATTCAGTTACGACCAGAAGACTCCCCAAAATGTCCACATTTCAGAAGAAAAAGTAATTGCATTGATTAGGAGCTCTTCACTAACAGTTACACCAAGGGATTTTACCAAACTGCTGTGTCACAGCAGCCCTGATATTGGGCTTACTTAAAACCAGATCACAGAGGGTAAGTGTATCATACAGAAGAGCCCCCTGTTAAAGTAGTAAGATCTAGAAATAGACAGCAAATGCCTCTGAAAGCCAAACTGTAGCTAAAACACTTTACTTTCTATCAAAACCCAGCAATGCCTCATAACATTCAACATTTTACTGTATTTTGATGACTACATTTTGTTTAAGAAACAACACATGGAGGATTATCTTGTGTCAATCAGCAGCCCTTTCCATTCAGCCATAGATTACGACCAGTGGGTGTCTTTTTTTTTTTTTTTTCACATTATACCCTCTAAGTTGATATCAGCCTAGAGGCTTTGTCCCTTCCCTTGGACCTTTCTTTGGTATTTCTATTGACATGTCAGCAGCAGCCCCATGAAATCTTGGCTTTGCTGTTGGAGGTAACTTAGGAAGTTGCCAGTGCCATTTCACCATTTCACTTGCGCCTCTTTGCTGTCATGGCCTTCTTGGTGATGCCACTGCCAGGCATCAAAACTGATTCACTCCTTCTGGGGAGTGTTATTTTTCAGCTGATGTAAGCTTAGCCCTGCAGATCCTTGTTTGGCAATAGTAGTTGTCCATGGAGAGGTGTGAAACCAGGTACAGGGCACCAGGGAAGGGAGTAGAGGGAACATTTTAAGTTAGTTTCACTGACAAAGCCAGAGTCTCCTGAAATTATGGCCTTTGTGGACTTCATGCTGTATAAAATGAAAGGGAAACTTAAACCAATTAAGCCTGCGTATTAATTGTGGAAATTCTTACGTGGTTCTAGATTTCCTTCAACAGCACTGGGGTTTTTAATTTTTCATTTGAAAGGATAGTTAATTCTCACCTAAGCTTTTCCCCCCCCTTTCTTTTGCATTTTCCTGCTAATTTACTCTTCATTTGAAAGTTACTTTCCAAACACAACTCTACTCATTGTAAAATATAACACAAAATTAAAATCCCTTCAACATTCAAATAAAAGTGACTTGGAAACTGAAGAAGAAAGCTTTCAAAGGGCAGACTTCAGTGGCTTTAATGTTTGTTTAAAATACATCCTCTACACTTTAATTTCAACTTCTATAATTTACCTCACTAAGTCACAATTGTCAAAGATTTATGAATTCACAGGGAACTTGCACAATGCATGAAGTTCAACATGGGGATAAATTTGCAGAATTAAAGATGGCTGTGCTCAGACCAGGGGCACTGCAGGAATTTATGCTCTCACAGATTTCTTGCAGAAGCCCACTGTTTGTAGAAGCGCATTAGCTTCATTCTGGGGACAGGATGATTTCTGTACCAGCTCAGGCAATGTTAATGGTTGGTTGTTACCAGATCTGTAAATGTTTTTGGATCAGCTTGCACTGCATCAGATGCAGACACATAACATCATCTTTCCATTCAGTTAGCCCAGGTATAGAGAAATATTTCTGTGCTAGCTTTATGCCTTTTTTACCAAGTTTAAGCTGACTTCAGTATCTTCTCCATTAGATGTTCTGTGACAAAATGACTCCCCTCAGAATTGTTTGAACACATTTGAATTGACAGAATAAGTTCATAAAGGTTCAGTGATTTGCATCATGTTGTCATGGCATTTCTGACTCATTATATGGCACATCAAGACTATGTTCAGGGTCATGCCAAAACAAGGCCAAAGTTCTTGAAAAGTGATCCCCACTGATCTGCTCATGAGCCTGGCAGGCTTGCAGACTCAACTTAAACTCTGTTTATGTAAGCTGAAGGGCTCTGAAAGAACAACACAACTACCTCCACACTCACTGTCTTTCTGCTTTCACCACACTGTGGACACAACAGAGCTGGATAAAACAAAATAAAATCTGAAAACAGGTGTTCTTTCCAATAATTATCTGTTCCATCACAGATAATTGATGTTTGATGGCTCTTGTAAGGACAATGCAGCGACAGGACCCAAAGAGCAGGAGGAAAAGCATAGGATACATGCCCATGTGCTTTGTTGGGAGGGCCGGAGAGACCCTTGCACAAGCACTGCCTGTAAATGCCTGCACAGCCACAGCCACCATCACGTTGGCAAAACAACTTTTCTTATTCCAGGGCACAAATGTGGCATAAGCAGGTTGTCTCTCTCCTGAAGACAGATCCCAGAAACTCTGCATGAGCATCCCCAGGTGCCCTCGGGTGAGATAAAGCACATCAAGACAAATGTGAGGAGAAACAATACTCCCTGAGGAGTTCTGACTCAGATGGGGAGGAAAAGAGTTTGTTCATAGCCACTACAGATATGGCTCAGGGCCCTGTATAAGAGGTGAAATAAGTGTCACACTTGGGTCATGGGAAGATAGCTACAAGCCAGCTTAGCTATAAGCAGAGATAGCCTGTGACAGCCAGTCACACTCAGTAATTGCGTGCTTTGTGTGACAGATAGCAGACCCAGAAACAGCTAGCTTGTTAAAACCCTAGAGCATGGGCAGTGTACAAAAATACGCATGGGATCTTCTCAATTAGCCCAAGCATGCAGCAGTATTTTTTATGCCAGATTTGTGCATCGTTGCCTGGTTTAAGTCTAGCTGCAGGACTGGCAACTGTCTGATATGAAGTACAAGATTCTGGACTGTACTGTGAGTGCAGTTATCGAAAGACTGTGGCAACATGAAATCACCCTTTCTTCTGTGCAGAAGTAGTCTCCTTACAAAGGCTATGGCTCTGTGGATGCAAATCCTATGTGGGCATGTTCAGAGTCAGATTCAAAATGCCCCAGCTGGGTGATGCAAATTTCAGAACTTCACTCTGCTGGTTTAGATTTGTTCACAGATTTCTCTGGAAATATATTGTCCTGGCAAACTTCATACGATTTCAGCCATCAGCTTCTCATGTCCTATGACTCTAGATGGACCAGGCATCATCCTTCTTCATCACAACTAGCATAAAAAAAAAAATACATAAAAATTGCATTGTTATTTTCAAAAGAACATTTTCATATGTTCATTTGTGATCTGGATGAAGTTAGAACTGGGTGCTCCAGTACTGCACAAGTGTGATATCAATTATTATAGGACTAATAATTTTTCCCCTTAGGCTATACTGCAGTGTCATTTGAGGTAAGTCTTCCTAAAATGACTTCCAGGACATGGTTTTGTGATACCTAGATCTCTGTGCAATAACAACTTGAGAAATTCCCGCTCTCACATAACTGCCCACCACTCATTTAGAGCAGGGTGTTAATGAGAGGTAAAGCAAAGCTTGCAAAAAAATAAAGATAGTATATTATTTTTTGCTAAGATCAGCCTAGTGACCAAACCACAATACCGGGAAGCCATATTAGCACAGCTGAAAAAACAGCACAGATGTGAAGACTGGCAGGGTATGGAGAAAGGTGGGCACCTCCAAAGTGCTGACAGTGCTGACTGTACTGTGCCTTCCCACATGGTATCAAGCAGCTGTGGAAAGGGCTCTGACTCACTTTGCTGCTCTTCCTGCACTAGTGGGATTCCTATATTTAGACAGCCCCTGTGTTTCAGGAGTCCTTTCAATCCAGTTCCCAAAATGCTAACAGAGGAAGCCCGCCAGGGTGGTCGCACTGGTGGCCTCAAAGAGTACAGCTGGTGGGAAACTGCTCCTTTTTGGCCCTGTGCGACTTCATGTCACCTACATCAATATCTACATGTGCGTCCCCAAGCTGGGGTCCAGCTACCTGCCTGAGACTTGGCTGTGTGCTGGAATGAGGGGTCCCCAGGCAGTGCAGTATCCTGAGGAGTGGGAAGCAGCAGGATGTCACCAGCAGCAGTGTGTGAGCAACTGGGCAACCAAAGCTGCAGGAACATGTCCACCCCATACGACATTAAGATGCAGTATGAAGGAACCTGGGCGTGTCGGCAGCGATCACGCAGAGCAGCTCTCACACGGAGGTGCGAGAGAGGGGTGGTGGAAACAGCAGAGGAGGAGGAGCCTAAGCTGGAGGGAGGCTGATTGTGTGGCATCCTTCTGTAACTGACCTGCTCCCAGTATGTGTTGTAATAAATAGCATGAGGAGAACTGCCTCCCAGCCTCCCTCTGCTCTTGCGATCCCACTTGCAGCAGGAGAGCTGGACTATGCAAAGCCTCACTCAGCCCCATTCACTATCCTGTCCTCTGTTACTTATCACCCTAGCTTGAGCCTCCCTCAGGGATTTTTCAACCAAGGAGAGAACCATTTCCCTAAAGTATGACGGGGCACATGTCTAACACTTCACACTATAAAGGAGGTCAAAATCACTCCCATTTTCCACATAGAGAATGGGAGTGGAAGCAGGAAATGAGATGCCCCAGGGCTATGGGATGAATCAGTAGTAGAACAAAACGAAAATTCAGAACTTCCTGTCTCTTTACTCATCTCCTTGAATACTGTTGATGATTAAAGTCATAAAAAGTTAGTGCAGTTGATGACCTCTGCATCTCTGGTCAGTGATTAGGGCCCCAGCACATTAAAAGTGGAAAATTATAGAACAAAGACAATTTCAAAGAACTTGAAAAAAAATAGAGGGCAAGGAATTTCTTTTGTGGCTACAACATAAATGTTGGGTTCCCATTACTCCCACAGTGTCTCTTCCAGTAAGGAAGGAAGTTTCTATGGTTTTATCCCTGTGGATCCACTGAGAGTTGAAATTGGCTTAAGCCACAGCCACAACCAAGAGGCTATGCTATGGTCACACTTCCTGCCCTCCACTTAGTTTCTGACCCCTCTGCTTCCCTTTTGTTAACACAACTGCTCAAGGAGGCACATGATGAACCAGCCCAGGGAACTGATCAATAGTAACATGAAAAGCTATTTTCCTTTTGTGGGCTAAATTTGCTGTGAGTCCTGGCTCACTACACAGCTGTAGGAATGCTCATACACACAAGGGATGAGGTGCCATTCAACAGGAATAAATGGCCAGAGAAAGGGAGGCTCAGGACCCCTCTTTCAGGAATGCTGAAACTGCTTGGGCAACTACAGCTCCTCTGCTCCCGTCACTGCTATGAGCACAGTGAGCAGGAATGGGTGTAACTGTACCTGAGGGTTATGGAAAGCAGCACACAGCCCCCAGCTTTCTCCTGCTATGTTCCCAAATAGATAGAGTGGACTCAGATTTCTGGATGCCTCTACTGAAGTTTGTCATTAGAAACACCATGTGTGCTCTGTGGGGTGATGATCCACAGGGGTGAAAATGCCTTTCCATGCATTTAGTCTTCATTATGATTTTTGATGGCTGTCTCACTCCATCTCCTTTAGTATTGCTGATTTCACTATGAGGAAGAGTTAAAACGGACCACTTCTTTCCAGTGGTTTTAGGTTTGGTCTTTTTACCTTTAGACTTTCAAACTGGGTAAGTACACTGAGCTGCTGAAGAGCATGATGAGCATGTGAACAGAGTGGTTTTGACCACAGCCTAAGAGGCTTCTTCCTCAAGAAAGCAAGCCTTTCATCCCTCCACCTGAGTAGGAAGGAAAAGGAAGGTGAGGCATCATGGTGCTTCACCCTGGGAACTAGCAGGAAGTTCTCTTGTGGCATTTATTGCTTTATGAAAACTATTTTTTTTCCCTAAAGTTAGGGGATGCCTTACTTTTCAAAAATTCACAGTCTTGTTGCTAGCACTGTAGCAGTCTTTAGTATAATACTAAAACACACCAAAGAATTGAACCCACTGTAATAAAACAAAAGCTCAAAGCAGAGAGGAGACACTGTGGTGGAGCCATATCAGAGGTATAGTGAAATGACGTGTGATGGTGAAAATGTGTATTTGGGCTCAGATCCTCACGTCTAAAAAACCTGGGCTGTACTTTTCAGAGGCACAAGAAAGTTGTTACATACTGGGTTCGGAAAACTCACAGTTCAGAGATTAGATTGAAAATCTTTCAGCATCCAGAAACATACAGCAACAGTCTCTGAGGTAGTATTAACATTACAGAAGGGGATTCTGGAATTATAATAGACATGTTTCACAGAAATGTCATATTCATACTCAACAACAGTGAAGAAAGGAAGGATCAGGAGGGGACTAGAAATGAGGACATCACTATGATGCTGCAAGGGGAACCCAGCATGAACATGATATGGAAATCCATTTACCCATCTTAAAAAGGAAGGCATTAGAAGCAGAAATGGTTCAATGAAGGGCGCATATGGAATGAGTTCCATTCATGGCATCACTAAAAGGACCAGAATTTGCTAGCTGGCAAAAACAGAGGGGGAAACACACCAGAAGTCTATAAAAAATTAAAATTATGAAGAAAATGAATAGGAAGCAATTGATGTCTCTTCCAAAACAAGAACCAGCAGTTGTGGTTTTTTGTTGTTGTTGTTGTTGTTGTGGTTGTTGTCATTGTTTTCAATCTAGCAAAAGGTAGTCTCCACATAACATGCTAGCTCAGCTTTGGAACTCCCTGCCAGAGGACACTGTGAGAGCCAGCATATATGAATCCACCAAGTAAACAGCCGATCTAATGGAAGTAAAACATCATAAAAAAATATGAAATGCAGTGACACCAAATGCTGCTAAAGAACTCCCTGAGCTGTAGGGAGCTGTTAAAATAAGCCAGGGAAGTATTACTGGATAGTGAAGTATCCCTGTGATCGTCTCTCAGAATTTGCTACTGGCTACATCTGGAGATGGACGCCAGGACAGACGGGCAATGGATCTGACCTACCAAGGCTTCTCTTACACATAAAAAGGCTGAGTTAAATAAGCCATGTAATGCAAACCAGGCCGATGATAATAAATCTTTGTGGAAATCCACTTTTCAAAACCTATTGCATCTCTAGACATGACCTTACTCCTGTGCATGCACAAAGGCAGACACAGCACTGAATCCATTTGGAATCATTTGCCTTTTCCTGACTATAGGTTCCTATACAGAGAAAAAAGTTTCCTGGTCTAGGCTGGAGCTTCCTTTCTTTGTATCTACACTTAAAGTGAAAATGAAGTATGTCATTAAACTGTTACGGTAATTTATCCTTACACTTTCTGCTCAACAGGTTTGCTTTGTTTCAAAAGTATGTTTCTGTGATACTTATAGCTACGTATATGTAATTTTGTGGTTAAGCTAGGAGAGAGAGGAAAACCCTGGTTCCCACAGGAAACATAGACTCGACCTCTTGCAAGCAGGTAACATTTTTGCCGTATCAGTGTGATAAAAGAACTTCAATGAGAAACAAATTCTGCCAAGGTTTACACCTGTGTGTAACTGCTTGATGTGCCTCGCTCAAGTGAGGTTAATGAGATTTTTCCACGATTCAAATTCTGCTGGAGGATTCTTCTGGGTAGGAAGGGGGCCTGAGACAGCCCTGTCAGTAAATGAGGTGTTAAAATATGAGAGATGGGTCTGGTTCTGTCGGCCAGGATTTTGCTGTCTCTCTGTAGAGATCTCTTCATGGAACACGCACGTTGTTCCTGTGCGCCTGGGGTCTCGGGGCAAGGGCGTTACTGTGACCATTTGCTCTTTGGTCATCTCACCGGGGATGGGAAGAGAAGATATCCCCACCGCAGGGCGCATACCAGCCGTGACAGACCCGCCCTGACCGCGCAGTCCCGCGGCGAGGCCTGCAGGGCC